>JANIEX010000439.1:0-31872 GCA_027627405.1 Leucocoprinus birnbaumii | reverse complement strand
GAGCTAGTGTTTGAGCAGGAGGGCGACTGGGAACCTAGCCGGGACCCGTCGCCTGATGGTTCAACGGCAGCTGTACCAATTGAAGGCGACGCTTCTGCGACAGATGAATCTGAAGCTGACGCGGAGATAGTTGCGGATCTTTCAAAAGCACGCCGAAGCGTCGAGCGTGTGCTTGTCAATAGCGGCCATGGACCCAAGCCCAAGGCTGTAGTAACCTATAATGATAAATACCCGCATGCACGAAGTGGCATGCCCGTAATGTTCGATCCTAACACAAACTCAGCAGGCGCTCCAGGAGGGAACCCGTTCCATCCCTTTAAGTCAAAAGTAGACTGGGAAATGGCTCACTGGGCTAAACTTTGAGGACCAGGTTCGACAGCATTTTCAGAATTATTGGCCATCGAAGGAGTAAGTCGGAGTTGTACTACGTCTACTTCTGTAATACCTTTGCTTAATTCTTCGAACCTCAGGTACGCGAAGCCTTGGGATTGTCGTACAAGAATATGGATCAGTATGCCTGGCACTTACGCTCAACTGATCAAATACCATAAGCCTAGATCAGTCATCTGGGTTTTTCCTGCTGGGCTTACTCGACGTCAATAGGGTCATCTTTTGTTCCAGTACCAGGGTGAATCTTGTGTCTATTGCTTGTCTTGGGCTTCCTGTTCTTCTTGCGACGCTTCGAGCTCTCACTTCCCTGTACAACTACTCGAACATTTATATTAACTGACGGAATCCTCACCTCAGCCTCTAAGATCTCAGAATATGGCCTCTTCCTTCCTCTGCCACCCTCTGTAGGTGAGACATCGCGTGGAACAGAGTGGTGAGTCTGTGTAGAAGCATCTCAATACTTGCGAGCACCTATCTCCAGAGGCGGTGAGGATGGAGGTAAGGGACTACTTGCTCGTAACTTGATGTAGTCATCAAGGTCCTCCATCAACAGCAAGCACCAGTTGTCCACCTTCGGGCATTGATCCTCAGAGAGAGATTGCTTCTTAAGGAGAAAGAAGGAATATTTCTCTGATGGGAACCTCCACTCAACAGAGTCAGGACCGAGTTCCATAAACTCGCTGATCTGGTTGTGGAAGATATCAAATTTTGTCTCGGGGAAGCACGACGCTCGGATAAACTCTTCATCGTCTGAGAACGAAAGCCAACCATCGTTCTGGTTGATGTAGAAAATCTTCGGGTCCTTATTTTCCTAAGAACAAAAGGTCAGTACCACAAGCTTAATAGTAATGAATTATATCACTTACTTCCAAATAGCAGACAACACAAGCCGATTTGCCGGAGGGGTCCATCGTTATCTGAGGCGTGATTTCTGGCTCGGGGGATGATGTAGGATACACCAGAATGCTCGACGAAAAAGAAGATTCCCGAGAGTGGGCGTAAGGTGCAGAAAGTGGCTCTGGAGACGAAGTAGGATAGACCAAGATGCTAGACGAGAAAGAGGAATTACGGGAGTGGTTTTGGTTCGATGTTACGGACATGATGGTAGGATGATCCAAAATAAGACACTCTATTCACTATATACTCATAAGCCAGACTCAAAAGAATTCAAGGGAAAGGGACGCCTGACTTCTCAAGTCTGACTGGCGAATGACCTAAGTCTGTTTGCGAAAGATATTTCCGGGACTTTACTTCTTGCAAACTACAGAAATAAATGTATCGGCCCTTTACTAACTCAAAGTGGTCATATCTTTCATTCTTGATCTTGGTCGGTGAAGACATACCAGCAGTCAGCAATGAATACTACCAACAATCCCATATGCTACATCTGCAAAGGGAGGTCCATTTTTGGGAAACTGAACGGGAGATCGGTGAGTGGAGTTTGCTGTCAACTCGGCCAGTACGTGCTATGCAGTATGATGGCCACAGCAAATTTCAGTGACTCAGAGAATGCAGATATATTTGACGCTGAAAAAAGCCGGATCTGTAAGTATTTTATGTCATTCAAAAGCGCCAGTAATACTAACATTGATTAATTACTGTGCCCCTTGTGGGCGATCATACTATGCCGCTCTCTATAATCAAGTCCGTGCTCTATTGGGATCCCTTGAACTCCATCTCTGCCACCTCCGCCGCTACCTGTCAAAGCCCACATTATCTAATTGACATTAAACATAATTTTCTCTTCAGTCTGTGCTCCCGACCTTTATTACCAGCCCTGACAACCCACTTCCATCTCGGCGGCAGAGAAATCAGCCTTTACGGCCACAATTCATAGCGAGATTTGGTGTTAAGGATGAACACCATAACCTTGCCACGTGAGAGTGCGGTTTGATCGCGTAAAATTATCACCTCGCTATTCGAAAATACCAAGAGCTCTTATGCCATGAAAGAGCTCAAATACTTGCTAAGGTTCCGAGATTTTTGAGGATAGACTTTACCTTATTTACAATATCAATACAATGGGCTCTCAGATCTACATGAGCCTTGTTCTCCGAGTTATTGTATATATTCTGAAATCACACCTTGGTCGTCCAAGGCCAAGGATCTTGAACCAGATCTTGTGAAGTACGAGGCTTGCTGTTGCCCCAGCGGACTACACCTCTTCTCTCCCCCCTTGTTCCTCGAGCATTCTATTCCTTGCGTTTCTTGAACGTCACTTACTCTTCACCAATGGGCCGTAAATCAGCCAACGGAAAACCAGCTCTGAATGATGCACAGGTCATTGTGCTCAAAGGCCTAGGTAACGAAGCCCTCACTGCACGTAGTGCAATAAAAGGAGGAACAAGCCCGCATAGCACTCTACGAGAATGGGTCAATTCAGTCGCCCTTCCTTCTTTTAATTCGCTGTATAAAATGCCAGCCTCAGACTATGAGGAATGGGTGAGTTTCTTGAGATTGCTTGATTATCGCCTGTATTCTAATCCAGCTTTAGCAAATATACTTATGGTTCAGGAATTATTGTCAACGGAAAAGTGCAAAGTCGAACAAGGAATCAGAAGGTAAAAGAGAAAAGGGGTCTAGTGATAACTCTTCAGGTCGCCTGAAGAGTGTTCGAGCATTGGTAACCGAGAAGCACCACAACGAAATTCATGCCGCCGCTACAGCATCCCACGACGGAACCGGCCTTTTTGTAAAGCACTGGAATGACGCCGTGTCAGCCCAAATGTCCAAAATCACTGACAGCGAACGCGACAACTTGAAGAAAATTATTGAAACCGAGGAGGAGTCACGAAAAAGCCCTCCCGCTAAAGCTAGCATTATCGCGTAAGTTGGAAACCTCCATCTCATACATAATTCTTTTGACTTAAATCTGGCTTTTACTAGCGAGCAGGATGCCTTCACAGGTCGAGTCACTCAGCGAGTCCGGGAACTCTTGGGCTGGGAACGCAAACAGTTCGGTGACGCAGCATGCTTCCTGGCTGTCACATATCGCGACAAGAATAATACTGTGCAAGAGTTCAGGTAATCCCATTTATTCTTTGTTCAAATTATATGACTGTCACTCACAACCGTCCTGTGCAAATAGATGCATGATCAGTAATCAACCTCAGTCGCTCAAGTTTTACGAGCCATTTGTCACTCATTACGACCAAGAAATGGGTAATGAACTTGCCATGGTTTCAGGGCGAGTGCTTCCACGTAAGTATACAATGCAATTCACATTTATCATCTCCTCTGACCGACATTCATGTGTAGGCCACGAAGTTCATAGCCTTCCATTCATAGATGAGCTTCCAGATGGCGTCATAGTTTTGTCGAAGGAGGTACGCCTCGAAGGATTCACTATCATAGAGCTTCGTGAAATGGTTGACCTCTTTCTACGAAAACTCTGGGGTGAGTATTCTGTATCCACACTTGTGATATTTATTCACAGGTATGCTTTAGAGAAGAGTCACACTGATTGCACAGCCGACACATTCCCGTTAAAAGATCTCGATAATAGAGAGAAATGGACATCCTTATTTCAAAAGCTATCTGCTGTTACGTCCTTTTCGACGTTAAACTCATCCGTAATGTCAAATGCATCAGTTTTCAAATTTCTCGAGGCGGTTTCTTTACCAGATCATGGCATATCATTCAAACCACCATCAAACGAGTAAGTTCCCCCTCTGAATTTCCTCATGAGTTGACTGAAAGGTGATACAGCGGTCTCATAGCTGACACCCTCAATGTTCAGCAACTGCCGTCTACTCCTCTGGGTTGCTCCCCGAGTCCTGACCATACCCGGGCCGTAGAATCGGAGGCTATGTCACCGCAGCCTATTCCAGCGCCTCTGCCAGATTTTCCACCACACCGTCCTGCCCAACCAGAGGTTCAACCTCCTCTCAACCATAGCAACAGCGGTCCTTCACACACATGTAATGATACCGAAGCCGCGGTTTCGACTACACCACCTAGCTCCCCTGGCCGTAATATTGGACTGCCTCGGAGTCCAGCCTTCTCTATTCAACCTGACGCTAGGAGCGCTAATCAAGCACGGCCCTCCAACTCAGCTGAGGCTGAATCGGCTGTTCCTGATCTCGATCCTCGGATCACTCCTTCGACCGAATCCGCTAATGAACTTCTCCCGACATCGTTACCCAACAGCCCATTCAGGACCCTGTCGGACGCTTCGAACACTCCACCAAAGTTACCTGCGAAAAGTCCCGCGTGGGAAGAAAAAGCAATCACAAGCTCGTCAACCTCTCGCACCCCAGGCAGCTGCCTTGAATTCTAAAAACCACTCGTGGGAAGACCAAACAAGCGCAAGGTCTTCAACTTGCACCCCAAGCGGCTGTCTTGAATTGTAATGGAGCCGAGGGCGAGCCTCGCCTAGTACGTCAAAGGAACAAGCCTACTGATGTGAGTGTTCCCTTAACAAAGAAGAATCCTCCCAAGGGAGAAAAAAGGTACGGTTCTTTCAGTAAACTCTGACTGCAGCTTTTGATGTTGAACTGATAGGAAACCGGGCTGGAGGTGGGCGAGAAGGGACTCGGTTTCCGATTCGGATAATGATAAAGAGAACCATTCCGATGAAAACGAACCAGCCAATTTGGGGCGGCAACCAGCAAAACGGCGAAAACTGAATTGAACTCTTACAAGTAAGGTCTTTGAGTTGAGGTGAGCCGTTCAGGGATGCTTATTTGTTCAGCTTACACATCATTACTTCCAGCAAATGAACCAATACCAAGAACCTGACATTCGAAGACAGGAAGATAATCACATTCAATATAATCAGACTACCGATTTTTGCCAATTTCCATGATTATCTTGTCTTCTCGGCTACTACTCACTCAGATTGAATCGTCTCGATTATTCTCAATTACTACTTATTTGTCGTTCTTTAATCTTCCCCATTATTTCTTTACCATTCTTGATTATTTAATCTCCTGGATTATGTCTTGATTATTCTTGATTATCTCGAGTAGCGCTTGTTAGCTTGTATCTGTTGTCTCGTTTACACTCTGAATTTGATGTTCTTTCTCACGCAAATAATCATGAAATCACAGATAATCTTGAATAATCCTGTTCAGACACGTTGAGACGCTGGATAATCATGAAATCCGGATAATCACAAATAATCCCGCATGGACCCATTGACGTCCATGCGACAATTCTCAACGTAGATAAAATGACAGCATGATTAGCCATAATCATAATCGTGATTATCGCAATCATGATTTCTGACTATAGTCAGGGCAGGATTATCTATGATATTGCGACCGACGATGCACGTTCCCTTCCCCTAGCAGCCTTCTGACCTCTGTCCTGAACTAATAACCAGATATCTGCGTTGTTCCCTGCGCCACCATTCAGTCGCATACAGAGTCAAGTTGGTGTGGTCCTCCACCAGACGCACTAAGGAGCCTGTTCTTGGAGAGTGCGTGAGTGAGCTACCGAGAATCTGAGCAGTCATAATTCCCGTAATCACGTCATTTTTGACTAGATTATGCACGAAGGCTATCGAACGGACTGAAGTTCTTGGTTTATTGGGGCAGGGAGTATCCTTTGGTGGGGTCGTTCGGCGTTTGAACTAATAGGTAACGTACCTCTCGGAGCATGGGCCGATTTAAGCGCAGTTTCCGCCAAGGTTCTTGCATAATACATTATCTCATTATCCCTTGTGGAGCACCGAGTATCCTGACTGCCAGTTACTGTCAATGTCAGGCACCGCCATCGTGGTGAGGAACATCCGGATCACCTCTCGGGATCAGGAAACATAGATCATTATGATCATCCATTATTTGATACAAATCACACCTGGGCTTGTGCGTGAGAAAGCAAGATGTGCGCCATCTGCCTCCTGCATCACCAATCTTTCATTGATCATGATTAGCCAGTATCTGGTTCCCAGCTCCTACCTCAGCTCGTTCTGAGCGAGGTCTCGCTGCCGATTCATTACTTGCCGAATCTAATCCACACTCGAAATAACTACTCGTGAATTAGCGACGCTCTCAAAAAGCCCAGGCACAATCATGTGGACAGCTCACTTCTCAAAAAGGAGTAATACGAACGGAGTGATATTCATAGATGTGCACGTTCGTGGCAGTTGAGCCTATTTCTGCGCAGATCGTGGTAAAGGGACACTGCTAAACTGTATTCATAGTGTGCGCGGGAATCGAAGTCGCTGCAGATGCTTCTTGTGCTATACCACCATGTCTAGCGAGCGACATATGTGCGTTGTGCTCCCGCCCTACTTAACTACAGCTATTGACGAGTTTTTATCAGACAAATCGTTCCAAGCAATGAAGGCGATCTCATCCAAGGTATGAATTCCCGACAACCTATAAGCCGCGTTACGGCTCTAACGAAACTTGCAGGCTTTCCTGGAATCCCGACGGATGGCGACTACCAGCCTGGCGCCAAACTCCAAGGGGTACGTTTGTATCAACGCAATCTTTTGTGGAAGTGTGACTTATTGTCAATTTTCAGGAAGTACAGATTTCCTTACCCCTACTAGGCGTCGCAGCGTCGAAGGTCGAAATCAAATTTCAGAAACTCGAGAGCATAAAGATCAAAGGACAACAGCCAATAACCACTACCGACGTGCTGAATGGGATTGTACTCCTGCATACGAAGAGGTTTCGCCAGGAGGAAACGGATGTTTTTGCGGTGGGCGCCCACATTGATCTAGGGCTTGAAGAAGTATTGATGATCTCTGTCCACAGGGTCGATTTCCATTCTCCATCACTATACCTGAGGATCTTCCACCTAGCGTCTCCATGAAAGATCAAGGTCCCATGAGTTTCCTTCTACATGAATGGGACCCTGCATCTGACACAGTTCTCCAGGAGTTGAAATACAATATTCGCTACATGCGACAGTACACCGCGATAACGAGTGAGTGTTCTTCGTATCAGGTCAAAATAGCCCATGATGCTAAGGCGATGCAGGATCAAGTTCTGGAAAGAAAAACCATTTGCCTGTACACTGCCTATCGAAATCACAAAGTACGACCATCATCCGGCCTGGCCGATCTATCACCAGCCCGAACCTAAACAGATCAGTTCTGAAAACATGCGCTTCTCTGTACAGCCAATACGGACCTGTTATAGCCCAGGAGAACCTATAGCTCTCAACATAAACCTATCGTGCAAGTCCGCTTCCGCTGGCATGCCCCGAACCGTCAGGTTCAAGGCGAAGTTTCTGCAGCAGCTCATCACGACAGCCGTACCATCCAAGTCGAAATGGCAGCTACTTTCGCAGTCTGATAGGACCCCCTCTCTGAATCTCATCTCGCAAAGTAGCGTTGACTGCACACGGAGCGATTACAGCACAGCCTTTACAGCTGAACTAGTCTGTCCAATACCCACAGAAGGAGTGATACCGACAATCGCCCAACGGTCCCATATTCGAGTATCTTATGTCCTGGTGGTAGACACCGTTGTCCACTCGCATCCATTCCAACTTGACATCCCAATCATTATCTCGCCATTTCCGAGGTTCGTCTTTGGCTAACGTATCATGAGAGCATGCAACTCATCGCAATTCATGTAGCTATACTACTTCTGATGAAGAAATCCAGTGAGTCGCTTTTTATCTGATTTTGCCTCCATCAATAGCTGATCATCACGCTCAGGAAAATTGGCCCCGTTCCGAGCCTTGGTGGCCTGCCACACTATGAACGGCCCGCGTCGAATATGTTGTATGCCGAAACCCTGATAGAGCGAAGTGGTGCTGCCCTGGAGGAATCCCCGCTTGAGACGATCCAAGAGGACGATACCCACAAGAAATCACCTGAGCCCTCCCACTCCCCCACATCTCCTGCAGCGAGATCTCTCGGGATTGACTCTCCACGATATCTCCACGATAGTGAAATCAGGAGTTTCGTCAGTCAGAGAAATCGCTCTAATTCAGCTCTTTCAAGGTCTGGACAAAGGTGAGCCTCTCCTGGGCCCTGGAAAATTAGGGTCTATCCGCTTACACTCGTCTGTTAGTTCTAGTACCGATCTCGATAGGAGTCACGTTTTTGAAGATAAAGAGAGCGCATTGATGATGAGCCCGAAGCGGTTTAGGGACTCAAATGATTCCTTCCCATCCCTGAGTCCTGTGTTCCATACAGACACTCAGCGTAGTAACAGCTTGAAGCAGATCAGCTATGCAGAGCTGCTCACTCAACTTACGGAGTTACTCCGATACCCCGCAAAACGAAAGGCTCTTCTCGAGCTTACCGGCGATAGAGCTCAAGTCGTTGTTGACTTCCTGGATTCGGTCAGTGTTAAGCTAATAATACGCCTACCTTGGGCTCACCTTGAGCATTTCAGGCTCTCATGACGGTTGACCTGAGTCAGACCCACTTACGAAAACATATTCTGATTACACTCTACCGTATCTGCAAGGCGTCTCAATGCCATCCGAAATCCCATACGCTTCATAACATTGCTGTAGGCCCTCAGGAGGCGGGCGGCGGCTTCTGCAATATCCATCGAGCACGATATAGGGATCAAGTTCTTTATTTGAAGGTCATTCGTCCTTTCAAGAACATCGACACAGAGGGTGTAATAAAGGTTCGATTCGTCCATGTCGACCCCGCCCAAATGATGTATTAATTACAACTGCTTAGCTGCTCTCCAAAGAAGCGATCATCTGGGGTCAGCTTAACCATCCCAACATCTTACCTTTTTACGGTGTATATTACCTGGGTTCTGAGAACAAACGAACGTGTATGGTATCGCCGTGGATGGAGAATGGGAATATTATGGAATATATCCAGGATAACCCTTCGGTATCTCGCAGGTCCTTCGTGAGTGATAACTTATGTAAATGATAAGTAGAGGCTGACGATGTGCGGAAGATATGCGACATTATTACAGGGCTTGAATATTTACATGAGAGGAACATCATCCACGGTGATTTGAAAGGTGTAGGTAGTTTAGTTCTCGCTATCGCCGTCGTCGACCTAACATCATCTTTTTTGAAGACCAACGTCCTCATCAGCGGCTCTGGCAGGGCTTGTATCACGGATTTCGGTCTTTCCCCTGCGCTAGCCAAGAAGTCAATCACCGCTGAAGCGGCGACAATTCTCACTGCTATAAACAGTGGGAGTTATCCGTGGATGGCGCCAGAGGTGCTCAAAGGAGACTCTCGCCCGACCCAGGAGAGCGATGTTTGGTCGTTCGGCTGTCTGTCTTATCAAGTAAGCACTTTCACCAATACCAACCAAAGTCACCCTAACAATAAATTGTCCAGATCTGCATGAGACGCGTACCGTATCATGAAGCTCCTTCCAACCCTGCTGTCATCAAAATGATCATGAGCGGGAAGACCCCTATGCATTATCATTCTACTGGACTGGTACCTGCAATCGATACCATAAACGACGAAATGGAGGCTCTGCTACGACGGTGTTGGACACCACCTGTGGATCGACCAACCTGTCGGGAAGTAATGGAAATTCTTGGGATCGCCGACCTGGCAGGTATTCACGGCACGAGGATTGATACTCAAAGTTTCGAGTTTAGACGTATCATGAAGAATAAAGGGAGCAGTCCAATTGATCTACCCAAAGTTGGGTGTGTTCTCAAGGAGGTAAGAGACGTTTTTTGGCCCAATGGTTTTCTGGACCTGACGGAAATGCCAGATTGCTGGTGACGAGGAAGACTTCCTCAGCAGTCGGACAAGACCCAGCAATTAGCGAAAACGAACGGGCGATCGATCATGTTTATTTTCTCATGGATTCAGGTCCCCTGAGGCCCCTTCTTTCGTTATGCATTCCATCATTCTCACAGCCTTTTCGAAACGATTTCACGACACTCCCCTTTTGTCATCGCGCGAATGATACTGATAGCATCTCTGTGCCACGACCGCCTACGCCTCCTGCTGTAGGACTGGGATGGTCCACATCCTAAAGCATAATAGCGTCATCGTCCATCTCTGAACCGCTCCGTTAGCGTTCATCGAGCTTACGGTGAGATGTTGAAATACGGAGAGCCATAGATCCCTGCCTTAGTGAATGAGACCTTGGGAAAGGAGAGGCGAAGCTTTCGAGATTATCAGCGGTAGATGTAATTATAAAGTCGCGTAGCCTGCTTTATCCTTGCCTTTTTTCCACTTTTCGTTGGTAATTTGAACATGCTTTGATTACGTTACCACATCAGACTCAAAAGGTGAATAATCGAACTTCTGTGCTTTGATCTGCCTCTCGATCTCGTCCAACTCATTCTGCGATGCTCTTAAAGTAGTTAAAGCACATGTGGCAATTTCACAAATTGTTGTTTTGCGTAAGATGTGCCAGACTCTGCCCTCATCCCCCACGAGGCGACATATGCTCCAACGAGGGCTTGCTAGAACCGAAACTGGCGGCTGAATAGTCTGCGATTGTTACTTGTCTTCACTCCTTCCTTGTGAGATTACGGAGGCAGATGAAGGATCTCCACCATTGAGAGTAGCGTCTGACGGATGGAAGCTGAGGGTGTGAGACTGTCTTAATAGATCACGTTGAAGCAAGCTGAGAGTCAGGCCGGTTCAGGAACCGTCATGTGTACATATGTTTGCGCAATCAGTAAACGCCGCGGCGATATCTGACGACACAGCCTGTTCGACACACACCATCATCTCCATCCACATATTGCAGTCATGGACTCGTTTGCGGACACAGGAATGCCATATAGTGCTCTAAGGGCATCTAGTACTGCATCGCAGGTATACAAGGATACCTGGCATAAATTCTATGCCTGGAAAGAGGAGCAAGCTACCCGAGACTTGAATCTGCTTCGGGTAAACTGCCCAAAGACTCTTGTTGAGGGTGAGCGCACGAATAATCCCAGTTACATCATTCCAGACCACGGTCTTGATGATTGGAGCTCGGAATTCTCTTACCCATCGTCCTATGCCCCCTCCGAATCAGACCTGGGTGACTCGAGCCCTCACCATGATGCAGAAGCATCGTTTCTCGCTTTTCAGGATGTTACCACTACTCAGACCTCTAGAAAGGTCACTATTCAGTTATATAATCATCTTCCTCAAAACCTTTTGGACACTACTCGTGATCTGTGGCAAGACCAGTCATTATTCACGGTTGCCAAATATCGTGTATCGATTGACTCCGGTTTTGCTCTAGCAGAGAGTATAAACATTGACTTTTCTCCCCACCCTCCATACTTCTCCTGTACTTCTTCCACTCGTAATGTGCCTCCATTCACCTCGAAGGAAGACAGTGTCGCTTTCTCGCCCTTTGAAGACAATCTGTGTTTTGATTCTCATCGATATCTCATACCATTTTTGTTATTTGACTGGCAGACTGACTTTGTTGATCCGGACGGTGAGCTTCGGTTTGGCTGTCCAGCAAATAAGATATGAAACTCAATCATCGCTGGAATTGTATTAGTCGAAGTGATACATCTCCATGTGGCACGTCGCCTATTCTACGACAAGACTATAAGCCGACTTTCTTTTTCCGAGATCGACGACTTAGGAATCCTCACTAGGCTTCGGAAGTCTCACGAGAGTGGGTTGATTTGGGACACTTCCCAGCGAGACCTACCGTATTGGTCAGAAGCAGGCGCACAGGAGTCAGAAGTGCTGAACCTCTCTAGCTTGGAGGTAATGCCTTCAGACGATGATTTATTTGGGCATCTGCGGATAGGCTCCCGAGCCTTTTGCCCGAACCTGAATTGTTTGCACGCTGCCTGTGGTGTCCACCGTATGTATGATAAAACTCCCTCCGAGGGATAAACTAACAAGAATTTCACAGGAGACTCTGACCGTCCGCCTTTGAGACAGATTAACGCAACTCTGACTTCTCGCCAGATTCAGCTGTTGAAAGGCAATCCTTGCGGACAGAAGTGTTTTCGGCACCTTGATCTCTCGGACTACCATGTGATGGTAATCGCAGATCTCTTCTTCTGCAGCAATGCGACTAACCTCGAAATATACGAAGGAATCTTTGAGCTGGAGTAATATAAGGTATCTTCAGACTCTTAGGGGAATATTGGACATCTGTCCAGATATCCTACCTTGCGATCTTGCGATTATTGTACATGAGAGCTGTCAGGATGTGAGCCCCGCTTAATACTTCTGCTACTTTGATTTTGAGCCATAAATCAGGTTTTCATTTATCGGACTCAATCATATCCTGATCACGCCATTGAAGATAATGTGGTTCTGGAGGAGAATTCTCTGCTGGCGAGGCATGTCTTTGGTACGTGGTCAATTACTGGTACTTGAGAATACTGATATAGTCACTTGCATCAAATAGAAGATGACCCAGGCTCGTCTGAATGTAGGGACGGAAAAGCTAGCTTCACGCCGTATGCCCCATACCTTTGTCTGAAGATTACTATTTTTCGCTACAATATATCCAGGCTTCCACCTTGTCAACACAAAGGAACATGCAGTCAGGACTCGGGCTGTGAATGCTTTCTCAAGAGACATCACTGTCAGCGCAATTGCCATTGTGACAAGTCATGTAAGTAGTTTTGACGTTTGGGGCCCTGACTAGTATTAAAGTTTAACATCCAGGCTCTATACGATGGAAGGGGTGTTCTTGCTTTCATGAGCCAAACTCAAGAAAGAAAACTTGTGCATCACTTGACTGTCCGTGCTGGGCTGCAAGCAGAGAGTGTGATCCCGAGTTGTGTAAGACTTGTGACGCAAGGTGCGCAAACTCGATTGTGCTCTGCAAGAGCCTCTGTATAATGATATTCTTCCTAAATTTAGGGGTACGTTAGGTGTTTTTAATTCGACTCAAATGGTCTCATGTCTTTCCTGAAGGAAAGAAGTCGCACAAAAGGCCAAGCTGCCACAATGTGGATGCTCAACGCTCTAAATACCCAGTAAGCTCCCATTATGGTCAACATCTCATCATCTCATCTATGCAAATACAGCATCTCTATATTAGTCGAGGCTCATGGGGCTTGGGGACATTCACTACGCAGAAGATAGCTGCAAATCAGGCTATTGGAGGTAAAGTCTCCTTAAGTCCTTGCTTACGTTACCTGAGTTTTTTGATAGAATACGTTGGGGAGCTTCTCACTCTTGATTCAGAGGCTGATACGGAGAAAGTTTCACCGTGAGTGATATACAAGCTTTGATTGGAATTCCCTGCATGATATCAAATTCCCCAGGATTCCGCATTACACGGGCCTGAACTACAAGTTTGATCTCAATAGCACCTACATTATTGACTCAATGTACTTGGGTAACGAGATGCGGTACCTTAATCACGATGGCCCCACGACCAATGAAGAGAATCAAAATAGAGCTGGACGACGACCATCTGCAAACTGTCACGGTAAAGGTAACGTACAGAAGTTGACATGGAATCGCACTAATCATGTCGTGTAGTTGTGTACGTCAACAATTGCCATAGGATACTATTCATAGCCAGTGAACTCCAATCCACTTTGATTTCAGCTATGAACGATGTACTAACGACTGTTCCTCAAGGTCGCCGCATAGAACCCCGCTCGGAGTTGTTTATTGATTACGGCCTGGGGTATTGGACAGAAAAAGATGAGTGGTCCGGGGCAAAAGAAGGTATTTACTGGCACTGAGAGACCTGGTGTAAATATGTACTCCCCTAGAATTGACGATCCCTCGCGACGATCCCTGTTATGAGTCACCGGTTGGATCTACTTGCATATAATGACTATGACATCAGGGGGATGATAGAGAGGTTTCGCAACCGCTTGAAATAGGGCGCTAAGCGAAAACTGAATTGAAACTGAATGGCTCCACCCGCTAAAATCTCTCTTAAAATGGATTGCGAAACCTCTCTAATATACCGTACAAGACGCGATAGACGGAGAACACGGCAGCCGGCTTAGACATACGAACTCCACAGGTGAAGTGTTTACGGGATTCTGTCTTGATTGCTCGAATGATCACCAAGGCGCATTTTAGTCACCTGCCATACTTACCCAGCCCAGTTTCGGGAGGATGACCAACGGGCGGGTTCCTGGCCTGGGTGCTCCATGCACTGATCCCGTAATTCATTAAGTGAAATGAAATCAGAATAAGCACTTTTGTAGCACTAAATTATCACGTACTCTCACGAATCAGTGTCCCGTGAGCAGAAGAGTGGAGATTCTTTAAGGCGGATGTAGGTGATCCATCTATCGCTATTCTCTCCCTAACACTTTGACCTATGGCATCCCCCCGTAGCATCCGTGTGGGTCTCCTGATGTGTGGTTCCCTCAATGCGGCATACGAAGCTAACCATGGGGGATATGGGTACGAGAAACTTCTCCGAGACTACTGGGAAAGCACAAGACCCGAGGGGTGTAATATACACCTGATTATTGATAGCTATGATGTCCAAAAGTTGAAGTTCCCTGATCAAAAGATGATTGACGACTACGACATTTTCACGATCTCTGGCTCAGGTTAGGGCATTTTCCATGTCGTGACACTTCCTGAGAGCCTAACCTGATTTATTCTTACAAGCAACGTCGGCCTATGAAGATACGCTTCCTTGGATCGAAGAATTGCTGGTTTTCCTGCGCAACCTTCTTAAAGGCAACCCCAAAGTCAGGTTATGGGGTGAGCCTCCTCTCTATCATATTCCAATACTTTTACCTTCTTATCCAGGATCGTAACAGGTATCTGTTTTGGTCATCAGATCATATGTCGCGCCCTAGGGGGTGAATGCGTTCCCAATTATGAATGGGAACTCGGTCCCACTTTGGTCGAACTCAGCGAAGTGGGGAAATCGGTCTTCGATGTTGATTGCTTAGTATGTTCTCGCCCTTCAATGGCTGTCTTGCCAAAAATAACTGACGATCATCATCAGTCCCTCCAGGAGATACACCATGACCATGTTCCGATAGAGTCATTATCTGAGCAATTTGCACCAGGCGAGCTATTTCTGTTGGGGTCGAGTGCCACTACCAGGAATCAAGGAGTCATCAGATTCTATCCAGGATCGAATTGCAGACATCAGGATATTCACATTCTGACCATTCAAGGGCACCCCGAGTTCGATGAGCCTATTGTTACAGGCTTGGTTCGAGAGGATATTGATATTTTCGGGCAATCGACTGCGAATCGATATTGGGGTGATATGGGCACTCACTTAGACAACGAGCCTACCAGTAAACAGGGTACTGGAAGGAGATGGCAACGCACCGACGGCCCGGAAGTCGTCTCACGAGTGCTGTGGAAAATGCTTGGCGCTTTCCCCCTTGCTGACGCAGACCCCAGAGGGCTTGGCAACGCAGGACATGTCATCGACACGGTGTATCATGCTAAAGACGATCATAGTCAGTTGAAGCCACCTCTAAATAGCTGGCTTGGGATAATAACCAAAGCGAACTATATATTGCGCTTCCCCTTGGTCCTCATTGGTTGGGTATTATCAAGGGTAACATGATGCTACCTTGCTGACTTCTATGCATGCGAATTAATCTGTAACGGTAGAATGTCCCTCCGCTATCGTGTCTGAAGGTGCTCTTAGAGAGTCTCAAGTCTAGACCTGAATCTTTGTCAGCTGGTCGTGAAAGTCGACTAGAACAGAATGAAGAAAGAAATTCGTTTTGTTTAGATAATGGACAATGAAGCTTGTGCAAGTAACGAAGCGCATTGGAGAGGGTTTGTGGGCCCGACCAGTGGCGTACAGATGAGACTTGGCTGCGACGGGCACGCGGTACTAAAACTTTCCCGACGCGTCCAGGTTCATCTGAAGTGTCACCACCTTCACGGGCTGAGTGACAGGCGAAGAATGAAAAGGGTGCAGTGGGTGGGCCAAAAGAAAGCCGGACGACGAACAGCACGATCTCGTCGTAGTCGAAGGGAAGAAGAGACGTGACCCGACGTGCACAAAGATCGCAGTCTGCTGCCGTCACTTGCAGGCCGTGGCAGACCTTCACCATCTCGTGAGAACAGAAATCGCGCATCTTGATTACCATTATTTTGTATCAATCCTGTTGACAAACAATGTTTGTAAGCACTTGGATGACTGTTGATTTCACCGTCGTCATTGAACAAATGCCTTTCGGTGAAATCGTCTGCGGCTCGCCAGGTAGCGGGAAATCGACATACTGCTACGGAAAACACCAGTTGTTTACTGCTATTAACAGACCCATCGCTGTAGTCAACCTTGATCCAGCGAACGACACGATACCATACCCATGCGCGATCAACATATCTGAACTCATCACTCTGAAAGACGTGATGGGCGAGTTCGGTCTCGGTCCTAATGGCGGCATGCTTTATGCAATGGAATACCTTGAAGCGAACTTTGACTGGCTCGAGGTGAAGCTGAAGGACCTTGGGAGTGATGCCTACGTCCTCTTCGATCTACCTGGCCAGGTAGAATTGAGCACGAACCACGATAGTATCAAGAAAATAGTGAATAGGCTGGTGAAAAATGGCTTTAGGGTGCGTGTTCATGTAATAATTCTTTACATTCGCTCATTTTTGCCCAGGACAGTTATCCGCAGTGCATCTTTGCGATGCTCATTATATAACAGATGCTGCCAAATACGTCTCGGTGCTACTTCTTTCGCTGAGAGCCATGCTACACCTTGAGCTACCACACGTCAATGTTCTCTCAAAGATAGATCTCCTCAAACAGTATGGGGAACTGGGTAAGCTCCGACGTCCTACAGCGTATTTGTTGAGCTGACTCAAGTTTCTAGAATTCAACCTCGATTTCTACACAGAGGTTCAAGACTTATCCTACCTCGAAAACTCGTTATCTTTATCACTCCCAGTGAGGTTCTCAGCCCTCAACATGGCAATGGTATCTCTAGTAGAAGATTTTAGTCTTGTCGGCTTTGAAACATTAGCTGTCGAGGTCAGTCTACGTGGTCTAAATTGTTCACTATAGTAACAGGACGACTATAGGACAAAAACTCCATGCTGAATCTAACAAGAGCCATTGATCGAGCTACCGGCTACGTGTTTGTTCCACCGCCTGATAGCAAACCACCGCCGGAAGTCGTCGACAAAATGGATACCGCTCCCGACCTGCGGCCCAATGCCTATGGCCTCTTCTCCTCCGCTGTCGGGCCAATTAAAGGCCCCCTGAGTGACATCCGTGATATACAAGAGCGTTGGATAGATGAAAGGGAGGTCTACGATGCGTACGAAAATCGTCAATGGCGCAAAGAAGGGGACGCTCTGAGAGATGGACTCTCAAAGTTCGAGCAGACTGGTCAAAGCACGGCAACTAGATGAGAACTACCGTATGATTCTGATGTACCGTCTTCATTTAATTATAAGGGCTCGTCGATTGGTAACCTTGGGTTTGTTTGATCTTCCGCCACAGTCAGTAATGAATGCGCGTGAACTCTTGATTCTCTGCATACCTCGCTGAATATAGCACCGATTTTGGGGAAATCTATGGGAACATTCGCTCCATTTCTCATCGCACTCCTGAACTCGGCGATGTGTCCGTTGGCTGTCGCGTCGTAATTACCAGCCAGATTAACGATCCCTAGCTCTTCCATTATCTTTCGGCAGCTCGGTCGGTCTGTCGGCTTGAAACTCCAGCAATGCTTCAGTAAGGCCCACATGCCCTCATCTATCATGTCTATCCCAGCGCCTGGATCGCTTGGATGACGTTGGCTTGGTATTCTCCCTTTCACGATCATATTGATAACAGCAGGATCTGATGAAACTTCATAGTAGGGGACAAGTCGTGTCAATATCTATAACCGAGTCTTAGCCCCCGCACGATAAGTATGATTCAAAATAATGACTTGCCTGATAGCAGAGGCATCCGAACGCCCAGATGTCGCTCTCACGCGTTGGATTAGATTCGGTTTCCTCCAACAGTTCTGGAGCAACCCAGCGATATGTTCCACCGTAGATGGCAGTTGTCATTGCAGTTGATTCCGTAAGGCTTTTGTCGACGAGTACCGAAGAAAGACCAAAATCTGTGATACAAGCCCGCTTGGAGCTAGTGACCAGAACGTTCACCTAGCGCCCACGCGCATTATAAACCTCATAGTAGCAATGAGATGTGGAAAAGACATACCCCCTTGAGATCACCATGAATGATGTTCCTGTCGTGCAGATACTCGAGACCTGCAATCACGTCACAGATCTGGTAGTCATAGTGTGAGTAAAATATTGTCTATGGGCCTATTGCTCCTTACGAATGGTCTCCGTGGGGCTAAGGGATTTTCGCGCAAATAATTTGCAAGATTCCCGTTGTTCATCCAAGGAGACACCAGACACATTCGCCTCTCCTCGCCGAGGTAGAAAATTCCGTAAAACGGCAGAATATTTGGGTGGCAGAGCTGGCTCCATAGTATAGCTTCTTTGGCGAATAACTATATCAAAAGATCATTGGACTACTCAATGAATGGCCAGAGAAAACTAGTCACCTTGATCATATTCTCTGTTTCAGTTCTCCTGAACGTACGAACAACCTTCAGGCATAGGTATCGGTCACCGTGACGGCCCCGACGAATATCACAAAATCCACCGCCCCCTTCCTGAGAACCAATCTCGATGTTATGAAGTGTATAGCACTCAGGGTAGTGATGAGAGGCCTTGCAAAGGCGATAGAGTGTGATCAAGACCTGTTTACGAAGGCGAGTCTTGCTCGGATCGAGCGCAAGTAAAATCTAGATTTTCACAGGTCACGTAAATAATCTGTTTCGTCTTACATTGAAACTCACTGAATCAAGGAAATTAACGACAACTTGAGCTTGGTCTCCTTTGAGGCCGAGCAGCTCCTTCCGCATCTCAGGAGACTGGAGGATATCTGTGAGGTCGCCGACAAGACTAGTAAAACTGACAGAAGGAGACTCTGCCGACTCTGCCGTATTCGGCATTCCGGTGCCAACAATCGTGTTCGAGAGGGGGGTTGTCTCCGATCCCTGAAACCAGCTCTTGAGGATTTCTTCGTTAAGACTCACGACATGGTCTCCAGCTACTGAATTCCCTGGGGTGAAGAAGTCGAAATCTAGTGTGTTGACGGATCCAGACCTGAGGCTGCGGGTCCTAGCCAGCTGGATGGGGTCACGGTCATCGATATCCTCTGGATCAACGACCTTGAAGTCGATCTCTGGCAAAGCAAGGCTCTTCGGCTCCGGAGATGCAGTGATAGTCGCCCCAGAGATTCTCTTGTATTCAGAGCGCGGCTCCGGTGACGGCAGCTCGAGTGAAAGATAGTCGAGATTTGGAGCTCCGCCGAGGCTTGGTACAGTACCAGCTCTCCTGAAGTTTGGGTGTAAGTTAATGGTCGTGCTTCTGCTTATAACGGTGCTTACTCTAGATCTGCTTTACAGGTGTGTCTAAATCAGCCATTGAGTTTGTGGGGAAACAGTTGCATCGAGATTTAGACGGACCTGCTCAATGAAGAAATGATAATAGGCACATCTATCTTGAGATGCTCCGAGTGCACAATGGTAGTCACTATCAGCGAGTACGCAATCTGGAATCGGGATCGATAGGAAAGCGTCGGATTAATGTCCCTGTTGGGTATCCGACAAGCTAGGTGTGCTGCAAAAGTCGAGGAATGGTCCACTCTGGCGCAGTTGGCGACCTCCTTTGAAATCAAATCGATGGTCGTCTTCTTGTCGTATTGTTCACGTGAGTCGTCGGGTTGCTCAGTGGGCGAACTTAAGGTAGTGATAACTTGCTGCAATTTGGCCGTGAACTCCACGCTTCGCGGGATAACGCTATAGGAACCGACAGATAGCTCGACATTTAGGCTGATGGTCTCTCCTGGGCTGTAGCAGGTACGGGTGGGCTTGGACGTGAAGCGCATCCCGCCGTGATATAATTGTTTGGGCTCGGGATTGTGGTAGATTGGCCAAGCGGGATGATGTTCGTACTTGGTGATATCCACCGGCATGGTACAGGACAGGGGCCTGTCAGACCAGAAGCTGATCCTGTGTTGGCCAAGTTTACAGATGCATTAAGCAGCCAGACCAACATATTCACAGCTACACCCACCTATTCTGTCGGTGTACGACTGCTCGTAAGGAGTACTGGATTTCAATGCCTGTCCAATAGACTACAATCAGATAATGTTCGGAGTTATTGTGCAGTGACGTACCTTGCTTCTGGAGAGAGATACTGGGTGGTAAATCTTCAGGAATCCTTATTGAAAATGAGAAATTCTTCTGCGAGGACCATGAGTAAGCCCGGACTCTGAGAAGCTTCAAGTCAACGATGACTCGCTTACGGCATAGATGTCGCTTGTCTCTTGTCGACGCGGTGGCCAGAGGACAATCCTCTCAATCTGATCTGTTGTAGTGATCGACTCTCGGCCATCCAGCGTGACGCTTTCGGATTTCTGGAGCTGTATCTCTACCAGAGAGGCCGGAGCGCCCAGGAATGGCAGAGATATTTGTACTTGCTACCATATTGCCAGTTTTGAGTTGATATTCACAAGAAGTTGAACCAGTGACCGCACCCCTTCAACTCTGGCGCCACGGTGAATGGTATCATTAGGCGGTATACCGGGCAGGCCTAAAGGCAGGTTTTTCAGATTGATTTGAGCGTCACACGAGAGTGAATGGCATGCTTACCCCGGACAAAGGCACCATCACTTCTGGGAACTATTGATCTATGTAGTTGAAGCACACGTGTTATCGACTTTGAAACAGGAATGAGTGAGGATTGAGGCCTACATGTGCTGCTGCTGATTCGACATAATGGGGGAAGGTGGTAAGAAGCTTGAGCATGAGTGAGTACTTAATGCTTCTTAGAAGTACCCCATCTGTCCAGTGCATCGGGCGTTGACTCGATGGCAGTAATACGTGGTGTTGTATCTGTATATCACAAAGCACCAAAAATACGACGAACGTGCGTTTAAATGAGCCTTTCCATTCGGCCAATTGCCTTTTCAAGTGGGAATTTGTTCCGACGTCAATTCCTGTTCCTGGAAATGACAGAACCTTCCCTCCTTGTAATTAGCCTACAGGCTGCAACTCTCGCAGGTGAGAAAAGCATGAGCCGGCGGGTGTCGAGAGCCGTATAATATCTGTGGATAAGGTGTCGGATCCTGGGGCAAATGAGGCCTGAGGCCTGAGGAGTGACCACTTTCTCACGACTGAGGCACAGCAAGTAACGCTCTTCTCTCCAGAAGCATTCTACATACAGATCTGAGCTGTGAGGCTAAGGCTCAAGAATCGATATTGTTCCAGCTGCCATAGCTATGGGCCAATGGCACTACGCAGGGCCGTGCAACACGAAACTAGGGCGAGGCGATGCCAACTGCCAAGTCACAGCTTCTGTGTGCTGATGAAGTCACTTTCAGCAGCGGTCAACGGGGGAAGATGCGTCAGGATGGGAACCACTCGACAGTATCAAAAGAGCCATAGTAGGAGCGGCTGCGCCTGGCAGCCAGTCACGAACGTGACTATGCGGCTTGTATCATCTTCCCAATAGACGAATGTCTATCTCAGTCACTGTGTAGGTACAAGGAACACGCTTTTGACTCCTATCATGCTTACACTATGTAACCCAAATATCAGCAGAGACTGGGAGCTAGCATCCCCTTTTCTCTAGTTCAATTCTCTCTATCATAAACTAATCCTCTTGCAAACCTAATATTCCTCTCTCCCTGTTGACGGCTCTCTGAGAATTAAGATGACCTAACATGTCAGCCTATCGGACTCTATCATTGTGCTGTGCTGGGATACTCTGCCAAGGCTATCATCGGACCTAGTGTGAGTTATCCCAGCTCAGCATCATACTGAGTGCTGGTATGTCAATTGTGTGGATGGAATAAGTTAGAGTGATAGACACCAACGGCCCCATTTATTATCGCCATCAGGAAGGGGGGGGGAGCCGGTGAATACACTCACTTATACCAATACCGTGAACAAAGGCGAATGTCATTCTCTCTAGAGTAGAATATCCTCTGCAGATAGCAGTCAGCTCCTTTACTGGGTACCAGACTGGGAGTCAAGCGAGTCTGCCTTATGTGTGGTACAGGGTGGCGAGAGAGCTGGCTAATGGGCTGAATGAACATCCTCCTTTCAACTGCGCTATATGTGGAGGCAACGAGTTATCCGATCCAAAGTTGTGAGCATGTCTCTAAGATGGCAGCCGTCAATCAATCCGCCTCCACATATTACCGACCTTTGACCTTCCATTCGGGCGAGATGACTGATGCATCCTGTGGCCAAGAGTACTGTGAACTATTTTGCCGCTGTTTGTCAGAGGCCTTTTATAAGTGCTTCACGGAGGCGAAGTCAAGAAGCTATCCCTAGAAGGCTATTCCTAACCAAGTACACATTCTTGTTTCGGTTGACAAATATTCATATGGACTCAAATTTGCATGTAGTATCCCATAAGAAGGCACGTGTCTAAGGATGTGCTAATGAATAGGCTCCAAATTCTGCCCAAAACTACGGTGGTCTACTCTCGCTATGTCATTATTGCTCGGAGCTAGGCGGCGTCTTCTCGCCTCTACGAATCTCCTTAGATGCAGTGTATGTATCTAGGAGGAATACTCGTCGCAAGTGACAGGGACCTCTGAGACCCAGGGCGTGACATATCAAACGAGCGATGAACGTCAATTCGCAAACGGTGTGGAGAAACATGTACGCCTCGTTAATCAGCCTCTTGGCAGAAATCTGGTTACTACACAAGAATCGGAGTTCACCGAAAATTCCTTACTTTGCCATCATAAAGGACCTGCGTAGTCGATGTCTGTATAGTCAACTCGATGCTTAGCGAAGTTGATTCCAAGTTCAACTTTCTCCGAAGCTCCGAAGGATATAAATATCGAGAATTTCCCTAGAGCCGCCGGAAATTTCAAATTTAGACTGACGTTCCCACTAACTTTCACGCTTTCGATAAGAAGATTGACCATACGTTTTCCGATGACTCAAGGAGACAACTGTATGACGCAATATCGTGGGATATGTAACTAAAAAGACCTATAAGGTCCGGAGGACGCTTATTCTCTTGTGGTATCTCACTACCGTGAACGACCAAAATGCCTGAGCAGCTCACCCTCTATACCGCCAAAGTAAGTGTTGCGTGTATCTCCGTACTTGATGATGCTGAAGACTACTATGCAGATTTGCCCATATGCTCATAGGGTGAGGCTAGTTTTGAATGCCCCGTCTCTAGTCTGTATCCAGCGAAACTGCGATAGGTTGAAATTGCCCTCAAGGAATCGGGCCTCGCTCATAATCGGTACGAAATCGATCTGAAGAATAAGCCCGTATGGTATGCGCCAAAAATAAACCCCGCTAGCAAGGTTGCCATCCGCTACCTCGATTACATGTGTGGGGCATCATCACTCATGCGATAATAGGTACCAGCAATCACATACGGTGGCCCTTTAGTCTCACCGGACGAGCCCTCTCCAGAATCAGAGAAGCTCGCTGAGTCTCTCGTTCTCCTTGAGTTCATTGCAGACCTCTCAGGCTCAAGTTCAGTCCTGCCGCACGACCCTCTCCTTCGAGCGAAGGCAAGATTTTTCATTGAGGTGTTTTCTTCTAAGGCCATTCCTGGTTGGTATGCCTCAGTAAATCGCGGAGAAAGTACAGAAGCAATTTTGAATGGTATTGACGCCATTCAGAGACTTCTTCCTGCTGAAGGCTATGCTATCGGAGAATGGTCGATTGCGGATGCAGCGGTTACGCCGTTCTTGGCGAGAGCAGACCTTGCCTTCAAGAATGACCTTGGCGCTTACAATAAGGGGGAAGGCAAAAAAGCATACGAAATACTCCAGACAGACCCAAAGTTCCAGAGGTTTCGCAAATACTTCACCGACGTCACCAGTCGAAAAAGCTTCTCAGAGACCTTCGACCCTGTAAGAGCACGATCTCGACTAATTGCGCCATTAAACTCACCTCGATATTTGCTACATTAGGAATCCATTCTGAGCAGCTGGAGGGTACGGTATCCGCCACTGCGGGAGAAGCGCCTGGCGGACGGTTCGAAGATATGACAGCCGGGTACAATAGCTTCTTCAAGTGCTGCCACCATTTTGAGAGAGAAGAAATCAACACCCAAAGCTAGTCCTGATAGTGATGTTGGTATCCCGCTAGCCTAAGCGAAGGGGATCAACCACCCACCTATTGATGCTGCCGTATTAATTACTAGATAGCGTTGCTGAGCCTCTCATTGCCATACACCTAGTCCTAAGTCCACGACGTTCATGGTACATTGTTATGCGACAGATATTATTAGATGTATGACTACTATCTGTACAATGCCTACCAGGTGAAGGACGGTCGAGTATGCATTTTCCTTCAGATGTACGGCCATGATCAGCTTTCTGTAATCTACATGGTGTATACAGAAGCTCAGTAGGTGTGTATTAGAGAAAATCGTGTGATACATATAACGATCGTTAGCACCTGCCCAAAAGTACTAAGAGAAGACCTCAAGTGTCTCAAGTTCTTCGGCAGCCAGGGACAACGGAATAAAATAAAGCATCATACAATGAATCCCTACATGATCAGTTGAAAGCGCGGGGAGCTCCCCCCAATTGAGCCTCTGGTATAAGAATCTGATAGAAATTGTTAGAGCAGCAGTCTGAAGCTAAATCCCTACAAAGAAACCATACCTCCCTGAAAATACTGTCGATCTTATCCAAATCAATTAGAGTACTTCCTCTCTTCCGCATTGCACTCCTAAACTCGGCAACTTGAGAGTTGGTGATTGTGTCGTGGCGGCCAGCCAGTCCCACTATCCCGAGACTCTCCATTATCTGACGGCAAGTGGGTCTTGTATCTGGAGGGGACCAACAACGCTTCAACAATGTACCCATCTCCTCGTCGATTGTATCAATACCCCGACTGTGTTTGCCGGGGTGGTGTTGCGTTGGAGTCTCTCCACTCAGAATCAACCTGATTACCGCCGGATCAGATGTAGCCTCATAAAACGGGACACGTCGAATCAGAATCTGACGATTTATTTAGATTTTAGTGCGTTGAGAGGAAACCTTCACCGTATGACTGCTTCACCTGATAACAGAGACATCCAAATGCCCATATATCGCTTGCTTTAGTCGGTCGAGAGTCAGTTTCCAGGAGCTCTGGGGCAATCCACCGATAGCTTCCTCCATGTATGACACTGGGAGTTATGGCGGTCTGGGCTATTGACTTCTCGATGAGAACAGACGACAGTCCGAAATCTGTGATACATGCTCTGCCAAACGAGGTGACGAGAACGTTGACCTAATCACATGGGCTTAGGCTGTGGTGCAAGCGAAGGAAATTCAAAGAACTACTCACGCCTTTGAGGTCGCCATGAATGATATTTCTATCATGTAGGTACTCGAGCCCAGTTATTACATCACATATCTTGGCAAATTTGTGAGCTCGGAATTTAGGCTGTTGAGTGCTACTCACAAAGGGTCTGCGCGCGACTGTGGGATTCTCTTGTAGATAGTTGACCAGGTTTCCGTTTTCCATCCAGGGTGACACTAGACACATCCGCTTATTCTCTTCTCCAAGGTAATATATACCGTAAAAAGGCAGGATATTGGGATGGTTCAGTTGGCTCCAAAGTATGGCTTCCTTGGCAAAGAGCTACGGTCACGCTTGAGTTAGCTGCCCATACCGGGAGAAGCGATCAAGTTTCTGGGTGCACCTTAATCATGCCCTCTGTCTCTGACCGTCTAAACATACGGACGACCTTCAAACATAGTACTTGGTCTCTATGACGTCCTCTATGGATATCACAAAAGCCTCCACCGCCCTCTTGAGAGCCAACAACGATGTTGTTAAGAGCGTAGCACTCCGGATAGCAGTTCGCGGCCTTGCTAAGCCGATAGAGTGTGACAAGTATCAGCTTTCGTAGATGAATCTTGCTTGGGTCCATTGCCAGCAAGACCTTTACGATCATTGAGTTCGGTAAATTACCATCGCGATATAAATGCTACTCGTGCGCTAGCTCACCGAATCCAGGAAATCAACGATCACTTGCGCTTTGTCGCCCTCAAGCGCTAGCAGAGCCCTTTTCTTCTCGGTAGACTGGAGGATAGTTGTGAGATCCCCGACAAGCGCCAGAAAATTTACTGAAGGCGAGCTCGTTGTCAATGCTGTGCTAACAGTGCTTGAGGCGGAAGACAGAGGCTCATCGAGCTCCGTAAACCAGCTGGCCAGAATCTCTTCATTGAGTTGCAAGAGGTAAGTCGAGTCCACTAACATCCCAGTCGGACTTCCAGGGTAGAGGAAGTTAGTGTCCACGGTGCTGATAGACCCCGATCTCTGAAGCGGCACTATTGATGACAGAGAATTCTGACGTCCTAAGTCCGCGAGCCGAATTTGTACATTATGATTGTCGTGCGAGTCGATCAGAGTGTCACCGCCGAGAGTCGTAGATGACCTTTCGGTAACAGACCGTGAGAGACGCCCTGGCATTGGGGAAACTCCATAATCATCATCATCTTCCATGATCGCTTGAAGGACAGGAGTTGCAGCACCAGGCGCTAGGGTGTAACGATCCGTCAGTGTTTGTACATACGACATGCTGGAGGACGGGCGTTCAAGTTGAGGCATTCCACCTAAGCTTGGACTCGACCCTATTTGTCTGACGGACAACAGATGGTTTGAGGGTTAGCCGCAACAGCACAGTCACGAAGCACACACCGAATTTCTTCTTCAGATGTATTGCTGACATAAGTTTGAGTATTTACTGTAAAGCAACGGAAATCGGATCACGTACCTAGGAAAGGGGGAGATAGTAATGGGGAAGTCGATATGGAGGTGTTGCGAATGTACGATCGTCGATATTACCAGAAGATATGCCACTTGAACAGACGATCTGTACGAGACGGTAGGAAAGACACCACATTCGGGAATATTGCAAGTCAATTCCGCTGTGAAAGATGAATCATGATCCACTCGTGCAGAATCTACTGCGCTTGTGGAGAGGATATTGCTGTTCGGTGTCTTATCCGACTGTCGAAATCGCTGACGTGTTGAACTGGGACTTGGCTTGGATACAGTAGTAAGCTCTTGTAATAATTTAACCTCAAATCTGACGCTTCTGGGGATCACGGAGTACGATCCACAAGATAGCTCTGCGGTGAGGATTATCATCTCACCCCGACAGTAGCATGACTGCGTGGGCGCTATCGAAAGTCGCATGCTTGCCATATCGAGATGCTGTGGTTCAGGGTGATGATAGATTGGCCATGCTGGATGGTGCTCATACTTCTTGATCTTGAGTGCCCGAGTGCAAGTAAAGGGTTTGTCTTTCCAAAATTTGATCCTAGTATATTAATCAGTGCCTAGTTGCTCAAAAAAACAACGGGAATACATCAGCTCACTCGTTATCACGATACACGACTGCTTTCAGTGAATATTGAATTTCGAGACCTGGCTGACGTTTAGCAGCGCTACTACACTGGGTTCGTGATCGTTTACCTTCGCTTTCCAAGGCAATAGTGGGCGGAAGATCCAAAGGGATATCGAATGAAAACGGATATCGTCCCTTATCGAATATGATTGGTTCAGGGTACCGCAAAAAATCTGAGGAAAGGCTTACTGCATAAATGTCTGAAGTCTCGGGACGATATGAGGCGGACTCGAATAGCGTAGTAGAGGCTATTGTATCAGTATTTGTGATCGGCCGTTGCCCACCAATCTTGAAATATTCATGTTTCTCGAACTTGATTTCAACCTTGGATGCTGCGACGCCAAGTAGCGGTAAGGAAACTTGGACCTCCTGTTGTCGATCAGCGGATATGAGCCTGAGGGCAGCGTAATGTAGAATGACCCGCACCCCTTTGATCTTCGCACCACGTGGAGAATCAGCATTTGGCGGAATACCTGGGAAGCCTTGGGGTAATGGCGTGGGTACGTTTTCAGGGTGTTCAGGGATATTCAAGTGAATTCACCATGAATGAGACCCCCGCTGCCTTTGGATACTATCTGTCTGGTTGGCGCAGGTCAGTCGGCAGTGAGGGAGCGCAGGAAAGCTGGACATACATATGTCGCCCGTCAGACATCGCGGCGCAACGAAAGGGGCGGGTTTGGGAACTCACAAGACTTCCTCTCCTGTATATCCAGGGTCTCACCAAAATAGCCTTTCCTACTTTGCTGAAAACAGAAATATGTCAAACGTGCACTTCTAGAATATGGGCATGCTGTCTAATGAACCGAGCTATCGCCCTGCTATAAACAGAAATGTTTTTTTTGTTGATTGTTCCTGAAAGAGCATCAATATAGTGAGGTTCGTCAACACAGAGATATCTTGCAGGCTGTGTAACACTCCCTGCTGCTCTATTCCGCTATCGGTGCAGGATCTTGGTAAAGGTGCCGAACAGTCCAAACGCCTTTTAGAGAGAGCGATACGGGGCAGATAGCCCACCTGTTCTTGTAAGTAGAATGTCAGCTAGCTTGGATCAACAGCATTTCGCTGATATGATGAATAAGAAAGCGGGAAAGCGTATCCAGGGGTGGTTCGGGCGCAACCATCCATAATGCTATTGTTTGCCGCCTATGTTGAATGCACAAGACTTTCTGATCACGTACTGCGTTCCTCAATGGTCGTACACGTCGACTTCGATGTTCTCTTTTTCTGCATACAGGAAGGTCTTTGAGCACTGTAATAACCCTGCGGTCGCCTCGTCAGCATAGTTCTGTCTCGGTGAAAAAAAGGGAAGTTCATCAAGATACGTATCGTAATGTTGACTCAATCATGATTCTGATATCATGATGCACAAGCGCAGCTCTCATCAGAAGGTCAGTGCCCGCTGATTGTTAGCGGTACTTGGGATGCTTGTTCTTGTTCTCAGAACGAGATGTCGGCTTGGACGGCTATGGGGAATCATTGCGCGTTATCTTTGTGAACCAATCAAACGCGCTGAGGTATCATTTAGACCAACATCTGACGACGGATCCCGTCAGTAAGTGGCCATTGTAGGCTCATGTCAGCTGATATCCTATATGGTAAGATAAAACTGGTAATACGCTTCTTTTTCTAATATTAGTGATATGAAAGAGGAATTTAATGTTGATAATAAAAACTTTACATATAAAAAGGATTTTAATATTGTTTCAGAACAAAAAGACTTGAACGTTGTCTATCCGTTTCTACAGTGACCTGAGGAAATAGGCCATAAACCATTTGCTATCAAGTTGTGGGAGCTTCATCATACTGTACTGACGGTCTAGACTCTTAAAAGCTCCCTTCCATGGCTTCAAAGTTCGCTGAACTGTGATAAGGTTCATCAGTTATCACATGTCATCTTTCCTTCTCTCTCCACGGTCTTAAAAAAGGTTCGGATTCTCTTCATTGTCGAACACACAGGCAACTTGGCATGACTTCGATGGATATGAAGCGGAGAAATCCGATCAATTTAATTTATGGCCTTCCCCTCGGTGATTCAAGGTGATTCAGGACCCGGTTTGTCCCTATATCCAAGTGCGTATACGCCGGATCCCGGATTATCTGGCTCAAGCCTGCTTGGTCTCCGAGTCGCCAATATAGAAAAAGGGCAGACGGCACATAGACATTATGGATGAATCTACATTGCATTGCCGACGACGAAACAAAGTGTCAGACCAAGCAGCATGTAGCACGCCGCGCAGGAACTACGAAAGCAAACACTACCACGATCCCCGAACCTCAATCCAATCTCTCAGCACGTTCACTCTATCCGTCCCAATCTGCTGCGTCACCTCCACTTGCCGATTAATCGGCAGGCCTTCATACTGACTTAACAAGTCCCCGTCCAAGATGCCCCTCGTGAGCGGCTTAGAAACGTAATCGTTCCTTACAATCCTATAGAAAATAAATCAGATTTCAATGATCAGGGGCTAGAGGGAATTGCAATACACACCGGAAAGCCTTTGGATTCAGAGCGGCGGTATGCTGAATATTCCTAATCAACTGGCCTTGCAACAACGCCAACCTCTTATGCGAAGCCTCATCCAAAATCGTCAACGACGCCAACGACCCATTCGTCGATCCTAACACACACACACACACACACACATTGAATTCAAACATCTAAACACTCAAAACCCTGGACTCACCAGTCACCAACCTCGAACTCGGTATCGGCGGATCCTCCTTCGTCCGATGCGCAACAGTCACCGACGTGCGGTATTCACGCTGCCCATTAAACTCGGTTCGTAGAAGCAAATGCCGTCCATCTCGCGAATCAGGATCTACACAAAAACGCACATCAGCACACCAAACACGATATCGAACACCCGCGCTGAAACGGACCTTGGGGGTTATACTCATAAATCCTGACGATACCCTCCTCATCCCCAGTAACAATCTGCAAATCATCATCGGTGAACAAGAAATCCGCCTGTGTAACACAGACACGTTGAATATCTTTCGACAACAACACAAGCTTATACGGATCCTCCTACATCACCCCATCGTCAATCACAACCTACATTTCAAACAGAAGCACCACCACGAACCTGGAACGCAACGAACGAAACACTCTTGACCGCATCCCCAATCAACAGCAAATTCTTGAGTGTCCTCAAAGAAGTCACATAAACCCCAACGTCCATGAACGCGACTCCCACGAGGCGTTCATCGGAATCAAACGCACGGACAAAGATCTGGGGTTTACAGAGGTCGTTCAATAAGCGAAGGCCATACATCAAGGGGGAGCATGGAGTGATTGAAATGAAAAAGAATGGAAGCAATATAAGCGCCAGGGGTGGTGGTGTTACCCGCCACAGCAGCACGCTCCCCAAGCTCATAAACACCACAAAAAACGAAGAAAACACACCTTCTGACCCATCGAAGAAACAAGATAATCATTCAGCCCACACACAGCCGTAACAGGACCCTTCGCATCATCTCTACACCTCAGCCTCAACTTGTACCACCTCCGCTGCGAAACAGCCGGATCAGGCACAACCTCCGCGATTTCGAATATATACGTCTTTTTTTACGTCAAATGAATTGCATCAGAGGTGTGGTGTGTGGAGAAGGGATGAATGAGGAGACGTACTGCGCCTTTGACAGCGAGGTCTTCACCGCGATCGATCGAAGTACCAACGGCTATGAAATCCTTCTTGCCTGTTTCTGTCGCTGCGGTTTCGAGAGTGACGATGGTCATATCGTTCACGTATTCGTTTGTCGCGAACTCAAACCTATCGAGCATTTCAGTCATGCTCAACTCGTAAAACGATACACGGAGAGAGGCATAGCTCACCCGTCCATCGTAACCCAAATGTCAGGCGCAATCAACTCCAGCGCCGAACAATCCACATTCGGCTCAGTAACATTCGGCGCTACACACCACACACCCCCACTTATCAGCTTCACAACCACAAACCACAAGTGAAAGGCACAAACCATCAGGCTCCCACAACTTATTCCCATCCTCATCAAACGACGTAAACCTCGCCTGCAACGACGACGCCGCCACGATCAAACTCGTCGACGGATCAAACAGCACACTCGAATACGCCCGTCCTCGCGGTATCGACCTCGTCGGCAACACATTATCAAACTGGAATTCCGGTATCCATTCTACCAATATCGGGCCCTAACCAACCAACCCAAAACACGTCAACCAACTAACACTCAAAAAACAGAGAAAGGGTAGACGCACATCTTCAGTATACATCAAAAACTCCCCCC
>JANIEX010000438.1:0-31944 GCA_027627405.1 Leucocoprinus birnbaumii | reverse complement strand
AACATGCTCTAATTTGCCATAGGAACAAATCTGTCAGACGGATTTCCGAAATTCCAAAAACTGACGAAGATAGATTTAAGCCCCGAGATCAAATTTGCCATATACCATATATGGCAGGTATAGCTATATATGAATATGACTAAGCATACATTGCATAGGCAATATCCTTCTATGCAAGGTGTATTTATGGCCGCGGAAGTTGCAAACATGAATTTTGGATGTCCATGGTGCTCTCACAAGCAGATGTTGTCAAATTCACGCCAGTGGGATGATAATTCCTGAACTCTGATGGCATGTCAACTTCTCTGGTGTGTTTATGGAGGTCTTTTTGGCCTTGGATTTCTCAGAAATGAGATTTCTGTGTTAGTCCACAACATAACAAAGACACATGAACACAAAACAAATAAATTATTTTTTTCAGAATTCGGTCGACCCCAATTTTGCCGTTGTCCAAATTTGGTGCTGACTAAGCGCCTTGCACCATACCCAACAAATTATTGCGAGGTTACACATTGGCAACAAATATCTCATGAGATTTTATGACACAAACTACAAGAATACTACCAGTCAACTCCCAAAGTATTCTGAAAACGTGAACAACTCAATTTCTGTTGACACAGCAAAATCCAGCTAATAGAAGTCCAGAACAAAGGACCATTGCCCAATGTCATACAGTACTTCCAACTCTATAGTACAACAGCCTGGTACTCACTGCTCATGCCTCTACTCTATAGCCATATCCCATAATGATTGGACTCTGACAGGGCGGTATCACTGACCAAAGATTCTTGAGCTCAGGGATTGGGTTGGATCATTTGGGAGAGATAGGAGTGATAGTCGCTGGCAGCCATTCTGAATAGATTCCGAAAAGCCATGTAAGCAACAGGAAGTGACCATTTTTTCCACAAAAGGGCATAAAACAATTTTATACAGCACTGCCAAGTTTGATGAGCATCATTCTCAGTCGTCTATCACTCTTAATGTCTAACAACTGATGTCTTTTTCTTGTGCATAGAGTAGCCTATGTATCCATAGCTATCTACTGTAGGCAAAGTCTTTGGGAATATCAAATAGGATCAAACTTCATTCAACTGGCATTGATTGGCTTTCATTAGGGATATTTGTACATCACTGTGCATCATGATGCCTCAGGCCTCAGCCCTCAGGGCCCCTTTACCTACAGCACACATTAGAGGGCAATTCAGACAAAATACGACAGCATCTTGTACCCTTGCTTCAGCCCACACTTGTAGGCCTTGTCTTCTTCAATATCTCTGCAATTGGACTGGCAGCTCCCCCCAAGTTTATCCTTCTGTACTGGATGTATTCAAGGTTTAATGGCATAACATCTCCAGTAGTGATCATCGCAATCCTGTGCTGTTTTATTACAGCCTTTGTATTTGTACCAACAGTGATGTTGACTGAAGCTCCCTCCAGTTTCTGCCATGGTGTTTGCACTTTGCAGTATGACAGGGGTGGTACAAAATTTGGTTGATGGGGGGATGCCAAAGTAAGACTCAACCCATCTTAAATGTACTGCAAATACACAGCCTGAGGTTTTTGCATGAGAAGAGTTAATTTAGCCTTAGTCTGGAAATATGACTCTTAAATTTGCTTGATGTGGGAGCTGCAATGATTTGGCATGGGCTACTCATCAAGCTGAACATAGGGTTTCTGAAAATGTAACAAATGAAGTCACCAGACTTCATTTCAATCCCAACTTTGGCAAGGCCTAGATTTAAACCCATCTTGCTGAATGCAATTGAGAGAGATCTGTCTGCTGAATCTTTGAGGTTTGAGAATCATTCCATACTACATAGTCTTTCCTTGATTCTGGAAGAGTGTGATTAGCCACTTTGGCACAATAATCACCACTGTTTTCCATTGCATCTCCCAATTCCTTAGTGAATAAAGCCCTTACCCTCAGATATAGTGGAACATGAAATCCAATCATAGTGCCAAGAAAGAGATACCCAGCCTTTCTGGCTGTCCCCAACTGCTGTCCCATGTGCAATAGCTGAGATCGCAGAGCCCAGTGCATCACCATGAAGATTGAGCCTTGTGACAATAACACTGTTATCAATTACACAGGAGCCATGAATATATTGCTAAGCATCCCGTTGAACTGAGAAGAATTCTGTGTGACATTAAACGTGAAATCAAATGGGAGTGGACTTTGCTACTTAAGTAAGTGGCTCAGGGACACACAAAGATAAACATAGATAAATACAGTTTTGGGCTGGTGACCTGATCCCAGAACAAGCGCTCGGCTGTCTGAGGCAAAGGTGTTATACTCCATTTGTGTTTTGGCATGTCAATAGCCATAGAACTAAATCTCATCAAGCAAGGTAGAGAAACCTAGTGCACCCCATCTTGACAGGGAGTTAAGACTTTGATATGCCACAGCACTCCTCTTGCTTCACAGAGTCAGGAAGCACATTGACTTGCCACACCAGATTTATCTGGCCAATGTGGATGGTCCAGCAACAGTGCTCAAGGCTCACATGTGTTTTCAAATCACAGAACACAAATGTCAGGGTGGGTCATCAGCAGCTCGCATAGTGTCCTACACAGGTAGTGACATATTGTTACAACTCACACTTCACATCGCAGACAGAGTCTGCTAAGCATCCAATAAGCTTACAATTTTGTTATTCACCATTGCGACAAGCGCTCAACCCTGCAGATCATTCCCTTTTCCATAGATTAGCCATCCAGTGTTCTTCCTTAGTTGCCGATCAGTCATGATTGTGCTATTTTGGGATGACACATTCTGTTCTAGGCTCTGATCCATCTGCTTGGCCAATCTGTTCCCCATTCAGCCTTCGATCTGTGTCCACTTAGATTTTCACACGGGCACTTATCCCGAACTACTCCTTCCAGTGTCCATCCTGCTCATACCACCTCAGTCTGACGTCATATCCTATCCATTTCTGGTACTACAGCTGGACACCCACTGCAGTATTATTCTGACTTTTCTACTCAACTGTTATCTCTTGTTTCAGATCTTAACCAAATTGATTATTTACTTCTCTCCAGTTTATTTGTTTATTAGATATATTGTTTGTTTGACTCCTAGTCAGTATTTAAGCCACCTGTACTGTAGCTGGTACTTCAGTCTGATAATCAACTTAGTTCTGACTTACTACATCCAGTCCAATTCTCATCTCATTCAACTCTGGTTCTTCCAGCCTTTGTTTGTCCTCTGCTCTTACTCGTCCTTACAATTGTTGGTCTGGTCCTGTTTGATTATTTGTTTGAATATCATTTGGTCCTTACTTTGTTTGTCATCATATCTTTGAACTTGTACACTGTCCGCGTCCCATTCACTATTCCATCCAACTCGTACCTTTGGACTTGTATGCCATCTGCATCTGGTTTGAAGCTGGTCCTTTCATCCAGTCTTCCATTCCATTCTCAACTGAGGTCCTCTCAGTACTCTGAGGGACGCAGCACATAAGCTGAAGCCAAGACCTCATCTGCACACATCTGGTTCCAGTCCAGTATCTGTCCACACTTCCATTTATTATATTATATCCGTCTGTCTACTACAAACTTAACATATATACAGGAATAAACATTGTACACGACATCACAAGATTCAGATTCTGCAACAAGGAGGACTATGGATATGCTCAGTTATGGGCTCAATGGCAGGAACTATTTGGGATTCAGAATCACAGCTCAGAAAGCACAGACAAAGGCAGAAGATAATGCAATATACAGAAAGAGGAATTAGGGCAGAGATTCTTGCAAATCGGTCACATTCTTGCTTCTATCAGGAGCTAGTAGATGCACTGCCATCTGGCCCAGGTGCTGCTTCTGCAAAGTGCAGATATGGACAGTGAGAGTTACAAGTAACGCAATTGAGATATCCACTTACATCTTGCTGTTCACTTAAATCTAGTTGTCTTTGAATCTATGCTTCCATACTCCATGGAAATGCACCTTGGCAACTCTCCATCAGAAAAAGCCTGTGTGAAGCTTTATTACATGGGTGGAAAAACTTGAAGATTCTCATGCCATCTGCCTGTAACTTATTTCACACTACATGTACTGTAACATATTATGCTAGGATCAGCAAAGGATATGTACTCAATAAGTTGAACAACCACTGATGCCCCTTCAATAAGCTGGGCGGTGACTGACCAACACTAACCATGCAAAATACATAATTTGTAAGCAATCAATAAGTGCTGATCAGTATGCCTGGCACTAACGCTCAACTGATCAAATACCATAAGCCTAGATCAGTCATCTGGGTTTTTCCTGATGTCATTCCAATACCCTAACTTGTGATACAGACTCAGAAATACGTCTGTGTTGCCATCAGGTCGCAGATAATCTGCTGCAGCATGAAGAACTGTGTGTAGCTCAGTTCTACCAAAGAAGCAGGAGAACAGATCCAGATTCTTCTGATACATCTGGTTACAAAAAAATGCCCTAAGTTCTGCATCCTCAGGACTATTGTCTCCAAAGTTCATAGGTTCATCAGCTCCAAACAAGAAGTGCTCACTGTCTTCATTAAACCAGCTGACACTGAGGGACACAGACTACAATGGGCAGAAAGCAACTGCCTCCCAGTCGATAATGCCGGTTATTGCTCCTGACTGTGGGTCAATGAGGATATTCTTGTCATATAAATCTCCATGTGAGAAACAGAAATTCAGAGAATCCACATTTGGTCCCAATACAGAGGAGTTGGTGTATAGTATAAAGATGCTTTGCAACAACTCGACACATTTTTCATGGGATGGGAGGTCATAATAGTCTTGTGTAGGGGGGTTACCGCAAAAAGCAATAAGCTTGACATAATCGGCTGAGGTGGTCAAAGGTACTGTCTGAGACAGGGATGGGACTTCTTGGTAAAAATCCAGGTGAGAGAGGCTGTGAATTAGACCAAGTTTGTATGTGTTGTGGATTGAGTGGTTGCAGAGACCATTCAGTGCATGAAGTGAATCTATAGATAGTGGCGCCCACCTTGGTGACCTGGTGTAGTGCATATCCAATACATTCAAGGACTTTGTGTTTCCAATTCGATGGTCATCCACAGAGTCAACCAGGTGGTAAATTCTGCCACAGGCATTTGCCTTGAGTCTAAAAAGCTGATCATGAAGATTGATGAGATCAAGTGCTAGTCTCTGCTTCTGTGGAAGTTGGATTATGGGCCAAGCCATGCCCATCCCCACACCTGGCATGAAGTCCATAATCAGCCATTCAGCACCGACCGGATTTGTAGCTTCTGAGCAGTATGCATAGACCTTTGGAACAGGCAGAGAAGTGTGATCTAGGGTAATTAGATAAGGACACTCAGCAATCCTGCACCTCTTTGTCAAGCAGTGTACTCACTTCATACAAGATCCATAGCAGCTACTTCACTCTCTGTTTTGAATAGAGGTTTCACTGGTGCCACAAGACAAGCTGCAACAGCTTGGGATGGGAGCTGAAAAGAATAAATGCGAGCATAATTTGCTTGTTGTTCGAGTCCAATTGCCACAGGAGGTCTACACTGGCTGTTTGGTATCTGAAGGACTTTAGCCACTATCTCATGTAGCGCACTCAAGTTGATCTCAACCCCAGCCCAAGGATCTCACATCCTTATAGTAGTAAGAAAGAAAGGTAAGAGGTGGAGAGCTTCATCAGTAGGCAACCAACTGCTTTGTGATTCAAACTCCAACACAACTGTGATAATAACCACCAATTTAAGGACAGTCGGAGGATCTGACTTAAAAAAGTCCTCACATCATTTAAAAAAGGGATACGAAGACTCTGAAAGAGTAACATACAGAGAGCTGCGATATGGACATGCCGTTGGCACACCCATCCAAAGCCAATGATGCTCGGGGGGACCGAAGGACAGCATGATAATATAAAATTGGCAAGTGACATGGAAATGACAAGATCACAAGATGACTATGCGGGCAACATAATCACGAGACAATTACAAGTCCTTTGAGGAGTCGTCATTTTTCCCCAGGCTCCTGCTCCTAAAGACCATTTCACATACTACACTGCTCTCAACTCCCTCTCTGAAAATGGCATTACTCTTTGTAACTTCATTCAACAGTCTTTCTCGGAGGATCACACCCTTAACTCACCATTCCTTCACCAATTCATTCCTACGGATCCTTGATTTTCTTGCTGCAAATGAAAAGACTCCAGACATAATGAATAATTGGGCAAAGAAGTCATATACTGCGAAGTTGGTCTCGCAGATGGAGGTTCTCCCACGGAAAAAAGTGGGCTTCCATTGTATATATACACTACATTCGCACTACATCAATATACGGATCTCAACACAAAGAAATACAAGACACATAGATGGCGATCATAGAACGGATACAATGAAGGGTGTGTAAAGGGAACGAAAAGAAAGCAACCAAAGAGGTATCATTGAGGAACTAGATCACACATGCGAAAAGACTGAGCCTCGACAGTCCCACACTACACCACTTCCTGAGCGCGCCGCGTTTTGGCGGGTAGTAGAGACTTTTGTGTACCACGACAGGATTCTCCTCTTGCTTCACAGGATCAATGAAATACATCGCCGTACCCGATCCTCTCGTGAATGACAATAGACGGCCCAAAGACAAGCCGAGGAGTCTGTAGTTCCATGAAATACAAATGTCTGGGCGGATCCAAGTCAGCAAATCCCGCAGTGTCATCTACAGACCGTCACTGGCATAGAGCGGTATGTACATTTATGAACATTGCACACAACATCATAGAAGTCGTATTTTGCAAAATGGGCTACGGGAAGTTGGGTACAGGAGCATGATTCGAGAGCACGGGTGGCGCGAGAAGACAATCACAGGGTTTAGGAAGAAGGATAAGGACAAAAGACTACAACAAACAACGCTTATTACGGCCGAGGAATCTGTGATTGATCACTTTCTGGCTTCCCACCGCAGCTAGACACACTGCCCTCTGACCCATCCTCGATTGGGTGAAGCCTCTAAGAAACGTGGATTCAAACAGTTGGACAGTGAGAGTCAGGATTAATGCAGATGGGAGATACACTTACAGCTTGTTCGTCATTCAAATCTAGTCGTCTTATCATCCATGCTTCCATATTCCATGGAAATGCACCTCGACGATCCTCGTTCCAATATCCTAACTTGTGATACTGACCGAGAAATATGTCTGTGTTTCCTGCAGGTCGCGGATAATCTGCTGCAGCATGCAGAACTGCGCGCAGCTCAATTCCACCAAAGAAACAGGAGAACAGATCCGGATTTCTCCGATACATCTGGGTACGAAAGAATGCCCGAAGGTCTGCATCCTCCGGACTATCTTCCTCAAAATTTGCAGGATCGTCAGCTCCAAATAAGAAGCGCTCGCCATCTTCGTCAAACCAGCCGACACCAAAGGGCACGGACCACGATGGACGAAAGCCAGCTGCCTCCCAGTCGATAATGCCGGTTATTGCTCCTGACTGTGGGTCGATGAGGATATTCTCGTCATGTAAATCTCCATGTGAGAAACGGAAATTCAGAGGATCTGCATTTGGTCCCAATGCAGAGGAGTTGGTGTATAGTCCAAAGATGTTTTCAAACAGCTCGACGCATTTTTCACGGGACGGGAGGTCATAGTAGCCTCTTGTAGGGGGATTACCGCAAAAAGCGATAAGCTTGACATAATCGCCAGAGGTCATCACAGGTAGAGTCTGGGACGGTGATGGAACCTCCTGGTTGAAATCCAAGAGGGAGAAGCTATGAATCGGACCAATTTTGTACGCATTGTGGATCGAATAGTTGCAGAGGTTGTTCAGCGTGTGGAGTGATTCTATAGATAGCGGCGCCCATCTCGGTGGCCTTGAGTTCACAGACTTCATGTTTCCAGCTCGATGGTCATCTACCGAGTCAACAATGTGGTAGAGTCCACCGCAGGCATCCGCCTTGAGTCTGAAAAGCTGATCATGAAGATCGATGATATCAAGCGCTAGTCTCCTCTTCTGCGGAAGTTGGAGCTTAGGCCAAGCCGTGCCCATCCCCACACCTGGCATGAAATCCATAATGATCCATTCAGCGCCGACTGGATTCATAGCTTCTGAGCAGTATGCGTAGACTTTGGGGACAGGCAGAGAAGTATGATCTAGGGTAGTTCGACAGGTCACTCGGCAGCCTTGCATCCCCAAGTTGTCAAACAATGTACTCACCTCGTACAAAATCCATAGCAGTTACTTCACTCTCCGTCTTGAATAGAGGTCTAACTGGTGCTACGACACGGGCTACAACGATACGGGATGGAAGTTGAAATGAGTAAACGCGAGCGTAGTTTGCTTGTTGTTGAAGTCCAATCGCCACAGGAAGTCCGCACTGGCTAGTAGGTATCCGAAATACATTGGCCACAATTTCGTGTAGCGCGTCTAGGTCGATTTTGGCCCTAGCCCAAGGATCTCGCTCTCTCATAGTGACGGGAAGTGTAGAGTTTCAGGATCTGTTTGGGAACGAGAATACGCGCTCGTTACTACAATCTTGCTGCTTCAAGAATGGAAAGCCTCACATTGCCAATTTTATTAATTATCCCTCAGCCTCTAAGCTCGTAATGACCAGAGCAACGGCATGCCTCGTTTTCATTTTGGATATGTTTTGCGACACATTGACTTGTGGGTTGATCTGATTCGTGGTTTTAGATGACCTGACTGAGGGATATCAGTATTCTAGAGGGTGCGAGACAGCAGGTATCTTGAATAAGTACAGATAGACTACTAGAGCCGCAGAATTATCTATGGAAAGGTGTGGGTATGAGGAGCACTCTCCCTGGCTAGTCTAATCGAGTAATTGCTCTGGCCTCCCTCTCTTCTGCTTGCTTTCGCCAAGCTTCCCCCTTCCACATTACCGAGAGTGTCAATGCACAGCTGATAGCCATGATGAGCCCCCAAACCGTATAAAGCCAACCTGTCGTAAACTGTCAGCATACTAGATCGACACAAGCATTTCAGGTGCGCACCGTCTCCAATGTTGTCCTCAAATGAAAATTCGTCAGTCGAAATTGAATGATGCACATTCCCGTTTGCGAAACGCACCTGCATTGGTACAGCAATCTCTGTCGCTATAAAGGCAAAAAAACCTCGGAAAGCAGAGTTAGTAGCAACAGCTGTTGCAGATCTCCCATTGTTTGCGTCGACTATATACGCCAATGTACTTGCGTACATCCAACTGTAAAAATAACCATCAATTAAGGACAGTCGGAGAATCCGACTTCAAACGAGTCCTCACATCGTAAAAAAACCAGATATGAAGAGCAATACACAAAGAGCTGCGATATGGACATGCCGTTGACACACCCACCCAAAGCCAATGATGCTCGGGGGAAGAAATACCATTCCCGGTAACGCCGCCTTGAGCCGCATCTGCAAAGAAGAAAGTGATGCATAAAACTTGGCAATTCCGTCACCGTGAGCTTCTTACCTCAGGGTAGCTCTTCCCCCCATTCGCTTCCTTGAGTTGGGCAAGCTTATGATCTGACCATCGACCGCCCAACAAGCTGCCGAAAACGCATCCTGTTTATGACGATATGGGTGACAAAAGAAACGCGGTTTCTGAAACGATAGCTTACCTATACCATACGATATCAGGATCACACCGATGATAAATGCATCGTAATGATAATCACTACTGAGAGTTCGTGCGCCTGTATAGTTGATCATATATGTCAGGGCGAACATGAATCCTTATGAAATATATTTTGATTCGCCTGCGCATTGCTAGTGAACGAGAAATACTCACCAGATGCAAATAGTATGGCTAGGTTGTTGATCCGTCGTAGGACCAAACCAATGGGCTTGAGTGGGTTCACATCCCTTAACGATAACTTGATCTCAGGTGGGTCAGATGCCAGTGAATCTTGACCAGCCCCACTTGCAGCTTTCTCTAGGTCATCTATAGTCCCTGGAGTGGACTTATGCGGAGAAAGGGCTATACTATGATCCGGACTCTTGTCCCCTAGGCGTCTTTTGATAATGTCCTGGTAAGTACGGCTTCTTTCTTTCCGGAAAGTATCACGAAAAAAGAATAAGAACGCTAGCCAGCTTGACCCAGAGAGAATGGCGAGGAACCAGAAAATAGATCTCCAACCCAGTCCCGTAGTCAACCCACCACCGACAATGGGACCGAGTGCCTGCCGAAAAAGGTAAATGATAAGAGGGTCAATGTTCCATGATACACGCTTTCGGCCGAATCAACCGCTGAGGTACTCACAGGACCGAGCAGGGGAGCAATGTAATAGATCCCCATCTAAATTAAACAGGGTCAGCAAACGACGGGAATCAGAGGAGCCATGAACCAGCACATGCTTTTGTGCCGCGTTCTGCGGGTTCGAAGATGTCAGCAAGTGTTGCGGCACCGATAGCGATAACAGCACTAGAGCTTTCAAAAGCATCAAATCGAAGTCCCCCCACGATTAAGAGGTTAACACACCCTGCAGCTTGTATTGCACGAAAAGCAATGACACTATTGAGAACTGAGTCTGCGATCTCGTTGCAAGCAAAAAAGACGTACAGTTCTATATTGGGGCTCAGTGCGACCACAACTGAAGCCGCTGCAAAGAAGGCCAACGACACTTGATAAACAAGCTAATGGGTGATTGAGCTGGTGCAAGACCCGTGAAGAACGGGACACAAACCTTTCGTCCTTTTACTTCACTGATCGCTGTCCATAACAGCGGAACTAATCCTTGGACTAAGATGAAAAGTGAGAGGCTCAAGCTGAACTGTTGGCTAGTTGCAGGTAACTCCCTCTCCATATCTTTGACAGCGGCTGGCCGTTACGAATATGTTAAATGAAACCTACGCTCCCTAGACTGGGATGCTCACGATTCTGTATGCTCCCCGCTAGTCCGGCGATCATAGCGGCGGAAGAAATCAAAAATAAACTAAAATGCTTAAATTCCAATCAAGGTGGCGCCGTCAACTTTCGATGGCATTTTTATCAGCCTCGAAGCACTGACCTTTCGAAAGGAGGACCACTGCCGAGGATCATTGCGGACTGGTGCGTGTTCAATGTCTACTACAGTAGGAGTCGTGCTTTCTGAACTGGTCCGACGAGTAGCCTGCGGAGGTTCATCTGGCAGAGAGATAATTGGGTTCGTTCTAGAGGATCCGGGAGTTTCTTCAGGATTGATGATTTCGTTTGTCATTAGTCGCTAGTGGCTTTGCAAGATGTCGAGGATGGTTAGTTGGTTGGTTGAGACAAGACACGTGCTAAAGTTGAGAGCAACCTATGAAATTTGGCCCCTGCTCTACTTGACTCGTTATTTAAATATCGGGACTTCTAGGAGCTGGCGTGAGGCACGTCTTCGTCCGTATATGCCGAATACGAGGTTCAAAGTTGTCGAGTATGACAAATTATGGAGGGATAAAAATAGGGCACACGGTCACCCTAGCCGCCGGCTGAGCCGCAATTGATTCTGTCGTGGAACATGATTGTGAATTTACTCCATTTACTCCTTCAGTAGGTCATACTGGGGATCTAACAATGTCAATTATCAGATAAGATGGTTCATCTCAGGTCGGACACCCCGACTCTATCCAACCTTGAAACCGAAGGTCATACCTGCCTTTATCGCTCTATTAAATGAGTTATGAAATGTAACCATCTATAAGTCAAACTAGACGCCAAAAGAAATCTCTCATGACTCGACAAGGTCCGGTTGTTTGAGTCACCTCGTGGAATAATATGATTGCCCTTGAATGGTGACGATAGGCATATATAGTCTCCGGCTCGTGTAATCATTAGTCGAAGCCAACAACTCGTGTTTTCGTGGGTAACAGCTTTCGCTTGAGCTAAGTCACTTGCATCCAACGAGGGTGAATAAGTGTATGTAAACTTGGCACACTGCTCGCAGGGTATCTGCTCGCTGAGAATTTGAATCTTGTCTAAGCCAGGTAAACCAAACCATCCAAACGGAAAGAAATCACCCAGCCTTTCTCGCTTCTCGTTCTTCTGCGCGCTTTCTCCATCTCGTGCCGCTGTATGACGTCCAGATGCAGAGAAATCCCGAAACCAAGACAATTCCACCCCATATAGTATACATCCAGCCTATCAAAATCAGTTCTGGTCAGCAACCATTCCGGTGAGCCCGGGTTCTCAAAGTCTCACCATCTCCTAAAGCGTCCTTTCATTATAAGCCGATCAGTCAGTAGCGGAACAAATAGGACGTTATATTGGGAATCAACCAACCTGGAGAGGTACTGCAACCTCAGTGCCCATGAAGGCAAACAAACCCCGAAATACGCTATTTGTTGCGACAGCGCTGGATGACCTACCAACATTTGAATCAACAATATAAGCCAAGATGCTGCTATACATCATCCTGGAATCATGTGTCAGAGGTGTACCAACGGTGAATGGTGGTAAGGTTTATTTACACGCAGAAAAAACCACCACCAAAAAGTGTCACTACGACAGCTGCGACGTGAACACGCAGTTGCGTCACCCAGCCGCAAGCGATAATGAACGCCGGAAATAGAAGGATGCTCATTGTCGTGCTCCTGAGACGGATCTAGCGGGAAAGATAATTAGAATCACCGTTAACATGAGGATGGTTATGAACGAACCTCTGGTTCACTCGACCCTCCGGTCTTCTTTCTCATTCGGCGTAGCATGAGGTCCGATAACCGTCCACCAACTAGGCTTCCAAATAAACAGCCTGTTCTTGAGGGGTTGCTGAGTCGTTTTCTCCGAGGAAATCGTGAGGGTACTCAACCTATGCCATAAGCAAGAGAAGTGACGCCGATTTTCCAGGCCTCATAACGATAGTAAGTGCTCAATGTTCTCGCAATGGTATAAGTTATCATCATTTGCCAGGAGAACATGATACCTTGGAGTTAATCAGGCCGACACTAAAAGCAAGAAGCATCAAACTCACCATTTACTAACAGCATCGCTACGTTGTTCCATCGCCGAAGAACCAGGTAGATGGGTCGAAAAGGACTGACATCTCGAAGAGTGATATGGACCTCGGTTACAGAAGCTTCGGCTTCAGTGCTTGCCCAGCTGTCCTTGTCTTGCAATTTTCCGCGCGCCCTTGCCCTCTCTTTCAAGCGTTCTTTTAGGATGGTCTGATATGTTAGGCTTCTCTCTTTCCTGAACGTATCCTTGAAGAAGAGCAGGAATGCCATTAAGCAAATGCCACTAATAATGGTGCAAAACCAGAAGATGGATCTCCATCCGAGCCATGATGTCAGTCCTCCGCCAAGGACGCCTCCCAATGACTGTTCAGAAAAATTAGACACAAACGTCCTTTAGTAGGGGCTTATATTGCATACTGGGCCAAGCAAGGGTGCTATGTAATATATACCCATCTTGTTTTTATCAGCTCGAGGCCGTGCTGAGGTTGTCTCTTCGGTGAAAGCCTCACCTTTGTTCCGCGTTCGTGTGGATCATAGATGTCTGCAAGCGTAGCTGCTCCGATCGCCAGGAATGCACTCGTTCTATAAGAGGAGAATCGGTAGGCCATTGTATCGTTAGGAGGGATAATTTAGCATACTAACCCTGCACCTTGGATACATCTGAATCCAATGAGACTGCACAAAACTCTCAGACATCGTTTACGGTTTTGTAACCCAAACCTACAGGCCGATATTGGGACTCAAGGCGATTCCAATGGATGAGCCCGTGGCAAGAGTCATAGAAACGACGTAAACAGCCTATGTCAAGTTCAACAGGTCTTGTATTCAATGGACATGGATACTTGATTGTACTTACTTTTCTTCCCTTGATTTCGCTGATTGCACTCCAAGCTACTGGAACCAGGCCCTGTACGGCGATGAAGAGGGATATACTCAAACTAAACTGTGAGCTCGTCGCATGCAGATCTTGTTCAATTGCCGCAACCGCAGCTAAGTTGATATATCTCATCGATCAACTAGGCATTGTTTGTGAAGCCAGTCACTTACGGTTTTGAATAGCAGTGAATACCCCGACGAGCATCGATGCACCCGCTATCAACAAGAGCGCCATGTTCTATGAAATCAGATCAGAAGTCGCTGGAATTCTATGCACGATGCACGAAGCCTGACCTTGCGTAGGGGTGTCCACTTGCGCGGATCATCATGTACTGGAACGTGCTCAATGTCGATGATTTCCTCCTTCGATGAAGACGACTCTGCATCGATTTTGGAGGTAGTGGTTTCTGCATTTACGAAGTCATCAAGGGACCGAGGGGCGTGTCTTGAATCTCCAGCAGCGCAATCTTTTGGTCCTCTGGGAGAATCTATCTCGGTGGTGGGGGGTGTAGATACCATTCGACGAGCAACGGTGGAGATCCCGGCGACGGGAAGACTGCTCTCACACATCCCCAATGCATATTCACGGACCTAAGCGATACACCACAGGAACCACATGACATAAATGTCCGGTATCCGACGTCCATTCAGCCAATGGTGAGAACAATGGGTCAAAAGGAGCGCCTTCTTCGGAATTCCGGCATGGATGGATCGGAATGCAAATCACGTCTCTATCTTCGCAAATTACGGTGTTTGAGGAATGAAAATGAGCGGATGCCCAGATATTGGTGGGTCTCAATGGCCCAGAGAAGCAATGGAAGGGGAGGAATGAATAAATGACGCTCAGGGAATTCATGAACCAAAAATATTTTGATCACCGCTCTTTGGCGCTCCTGCCGTAGCTCCAAGTCACCATCCCGGCGGATCAAGCCGTTCGATATCGGCTTTCAGCAGCTTTCACCAGCATCACGATCAGATCAGGGTCTGAGGGTACCGCCCGCTGACCTCCGCTGACTAACCTCGGACGATTGTCGGATGTCAAGGCTTTCCTCAAATTGGGCTACACAGCATTTGATGACCTGTAGTGGCCACCAATTTGTTTATAGTTCTTGCATTGTCTCCCGGCTCTCGAGACGATAAATCTTCACCTTGAACATTTAGAATCCTAAAATCATAACAAAGCTCACAGCCACAGCAATTTATTACTCAAAGCTCTAGTTCGACTCTGTTTATATCCCAACTGCAATGGATTATCCGGGCTTCAAGAGTCTGGTGCGACAAGCATGAAGGTTCCCGCAATAGGATTTCCAAGACCAACCGCCTTCGCAAAGGTAGCAATATCGAAGTTGGAAATCGAGGTTGTAGGGGTGACGAGCGTCTGATCATTGAAACCCCTGGGTTGGTTGAACAGCAAAAAGATGTAGCTATGATTGAGGTTGTAAGCAACTACATCTACACTGCTGCAGAGCTATCACAATCGGATACTCACCGATGAGCATCGGATCCAGCAGGAGGAGTAGGCTGCAGGAATTCGCTCACTGCGGCGGTACCATTGTGCAATAATCCAGAGCCGTCACTAACAAAGTTCCCACCAAGGAAGTGACGGATTTCCGCTGACGTTGGGTCTTGAGGTGTCGGTGCATCAGGATCCACTGCGGCGACAACAAAGGGGCCTCTACTGGCAGCGCCCCTTACGGAAAAGCTTGGAGGTCCAGCTGTGGCTAATTACAGAAAGAAACCAGAGATTAGAAATATTTACCGATTTGCAAAGGGAAAAATAAAAGGTACAGTTGCGAGGTAATTGCTGGCCTGCGTGAATTGTTATTGGCCTTGCACCGGGTTCCGGGAACGTCACTTCGAGGAGAGCGGTGGGGTTGAAATTGATCGAAATGTCTTCAGGGATCTATAATTCTCAGTTTAGTGACTTTAGTCCATGTTATCCTCAGACATAGATGAGAGGAATCCAAACATTGGCGTTACTAAAGGCCCGCTTGACCGTGGCAATACTTGTGTCCTGTGCAATGACTGCGAGTGCAATCAGCGACAAAAATCCAAGTGAGAGGTGCATTTTTCAATACTCGCAGGAAATACTGAGTTTGCATAACATATTTCAGCGAAGAGACTAAATACCATCGTCAATTTGCAGATGTGAAAAAGAACTCATGTAATAGATAGGTTCTGAGAAAACAATGCCTGATGACAAAATACCCAATGGAAACTCATCCCGAGACGCTACCTCTCGTTCTTCACACCACCCCTTCTTCTCGACTGTTTTTTCTCTCGTTGCCGCGATTGTGGGAGATTATCCTCGAGGAGCAGTAACCACGACTGGTAATCGGACGACATAGGCCATGATGCATAAAATCTAGGATTTGATGTGACGTCATGCCAGAAGTAAACTGTTGAACGGCCGTCACGTCTGCTGGATGATCCTGCCAGGATCCTGATGCAGACTGTTGAAACGTTCATCATCTCAATGACTGGTGCTCACGCCTTACGCCTCTACTTGCTCGGTGACGTACTCGCAAGAGTCAAAGCCTTGGGCCTTCTCGGAGAATAGATACCTCATTTCTATTTCACTGTGACATTGCAGCGATAAATATCTATCCCATCAAAAGCTCCACTAAGCAGCAGGTGCCACCAGCATAAATGTGCCCGCAATGGGATTACCCAGACCGACAGCATCGGCGAAGGAAGAAATGTTGAATAACTGAACCGGGGTGGTCGGCGTAACAACCGTCTGCTGATTAAATCCAGCAGGTTGCTCAAACACCAAGAAGATATATCTTTCAATATATCAGCATATGAGTCACTAGAAAGGCATATAACGCATGACGTCTCACCTGTGCGCATCAGAGCCAGCCGGAGGAGTAGGCTGTCTGAACTCGCTAAGTGCTGGCGTCGAGTTACTTAAGAGACCAGAACGTCCAGGGGTGAAATTTCCACCGAGGAAGTGACGAATTTGAGCAGAGGTTGGAGCCTGAGGGGTTGGTGCATCTGGATCGACTGCTGCAACAACGAAAGGTCCTCTACGGCTCGTTCCAAGCAGACTGAAGGTTGGGGGACCAGCGGTTGCTATACAACATTAAACGTGATTAGGAGTGTACCTCGACAGTGGGGAGACATACAGTCACGAGGCAGTTGCTGGCCTGCATGAATCGTAATCGGACTTGCACCAGGCTCGGGGAACGTCACTTCGAGTAATGCTGTTGGGTCGAACTTAATCGAGAGGTCGGCAGGAATCTTGAACCAGCGTTATTATCGGACCGTAACGTACAACCAATGGAACGCTCACGTTGGCATCGTCAAAAGTCTGTTTGACCCTCCTAACATTGGTATCTTGTGCAGTAACTGCAAGAGCGATCAATGACAAAAACCCAAGTGAGAAACGCATTGCGAATAATATCAGAACAAACGACCAGCAGAGTATAAAAATTGTAGTCAGTCTAAATACCCCCCACGCTCGTGGAGGTGTGAAAAGGAAGTGTCTCTTCGGCTTGGTACTGGGAAAAACTGGCGTCTATGATAGGCCAACGCCAACACTGTCACGCTTCCACTGAACCCAGCATTCTCTTACGGACGTCTTGGCGGGATACATCCTCGCGCTAAGTTTTGCGAGCTCTGAATATTTTCTCGTCCTCAGCGGTCCGCTGATCGCAGAATCATTCCGTCAACTGATGTCATAACACAACTTAAAATCCCAGGACTATTTCCGCAAACTGGGCCACCAAATCCACTTTCCAAAAATGAGTAAATTTCCACAATCCCGAGAAAATCATCTTTTCGAAAGATTGGAACGATCTTCGGGCTTCTTTCAGGGGCTATCAGGATTAGCAACCATCATAAACGTTCCCGCGATTGGTTCTCCCAGTCCAACTTGCTGTATAAACGTAGCGACATCCCATCTCTGAATCGGGGTGGTCGCATTAACAAACGCTTGACTATTCGCGTCAAACCCATTAGGCTGATTGAACACCAAGAAAACATATCTACAATGGTACCCGAGTCGCTCTCATCAGATCATAATGCTCTTGTGGGTTATGTTTGAGACAACGACTCACCGATGGTTCCCCATTGTAGGCGTAGGCTGCCTCCAATCCGAAATGGCAGCACTCGTATTGCTCAGGAGCGGACTCTCAACAGATCCCGCACCAGGGATCGGCAACCTTGCAGGTAAAAAGTCACCACCCAAGAAATGTCGAACTTGAGCATTACTAGTGTTTGTAGGCGAGGGAGCATCAGGATCAACAGCAGCAATAACAAACGGACCCGGGCCCGCATTTTGTCCCAGGGGATTTGAGGGGTTGATGAGATTGAATACAGGAGGACCAGCCGTATCTGATGATTGCGATTTATTTTGAATTCAGTAAGTGAGACTTGTGCGTAGCATGGGTATGGTACTCACCGTTGCGCGGTAATTGAATGCCCGTGTGTACTAGAACGGGCAACCCCGATGGTTGTGGAAGAACAACCTCGAGAAGAAACTTGGGGTTGAAGTTGATCTTCAGATCTGTAGGTATCTGAATTGCATTGGAGCTCAGAATCATTCAAGTGGAGTAATCGAGAAAAATTCTCACATTAGCATTATCGAATGCTCGCTTAACTGCTGCGACGCTGAGGTCCTGTGCACACGCAGTCGCGCAGAGAGTGACCAAGCTCAAGAGTTGTGCTAGCTTCATGTTGACTGTGACGGGACAATCAGCTTGTTATGCGTCTTTATACCAGAGACCCTCACCCTCCTTCTGCAAGAATGCTGTCGAGAACATTCAGGAACCATGTGCTAAGAGAAAAGACCTCGCTAATGCACATGGAAGTGAATTCCCGTGTCAGAAAGCCACCTATAACTGTAGAAACTCGTCACCCACAGTGAGAATCAGGGACAAATTGAAATTGCCAGTGGAAATTTAGGCTGTGTAAAGGAAGCGCACGAAGGGAAGAAGTGTCCCTTGCTCTCCCCCGAGGGGCTCCGCCCGCGTGATTGCCAATCACGACTGAGGTACTTGAGAGGATTTCTAGGGTTTTCGACAGAGGTTGAGGGCCTGGAGAAGTGAGGTTCGAGAGAACGCAGCGACAGAAAGTAATTCAAGAAGCTCGTTGACAATCCTAGTCAAGCCGTCGGGCCGGAGATAGTTTAAGCATAGGTCAGAGTCATCTATTCTTGTGATACGTATACCGGACGGTCGTGCTTGAACAACGAAATTACCACGTTAGCGAACCTAAGCTCCCCGGCAACGAACATTTAACATTCTCCCCATCGTGCTCCGCACTCTCAAACACAAAACCATTCTCGCTCGCTGCCAAGAAATTGCCTTTGCCCTCCAACAATATCTCAAAATCCTCCTGATCCGATTCTGACGACTGCAGTTCATCCGAGACTGTCAGGAAACTCATTGTCGGAGCCGGCCGGGAGGCAGGGAGACCCGGAATAGCGGTAGCAGGTCGATGAATAAATTGTACACGAGTACCGACCGGTGGTGTGGATGGTGAGTCTATGGAGATACTGCCTCTGGATGGATCTCCCGCTGTGATTCGATAAACGCGATCCAGCTAGCCATAGTATAAGTTACCGGCTAACCACTCCAGAAGGCAAACGTACTTTTCCGTCCCCAGAAAGCGCCCCGAGCGAAAACTGCTCCTCCTCCTTAAACGACCCCGAAACATAAGTATCCAGTCCCGATTTCTTGATAGCAGCAAGTAGTAGCTGAGTTGGATTATCGTCATTAAGCGTGTTGACCATATTTCCTTCACATTGCGTGATTATCATGGGTTCGCTCAATGTCCGGACATCGAGGAAATCAACAGAGAACATAGGTCGGGTCAAAGCGGAGGGTTTGCCTCTAAATGCGATACCCACGGCGCCGGAGTCAAAGATTTCTCGATTCTTGAATAGGGTTACAGGTCGGCCTGTTATAAAAGGCGTTGAGGATGCGAGGAGTCCTAGCTGAATGATGTGAGCGGGTGGGATTCACTTGAGAAATGGAGTCGAGCATTATTGACCTTGGAGACATCGGGCAAGTGATGGAACGACGAAAGAAGACCTTCAGGCTTCAAATCGCTGAGATATAATATGTTCTGAACTTCTCTGGGGCTAACAGGGCAGGTTTCAGAACCACGCCGCTGGAAATAATACACAAACACTCACTCAAGTCGGTGAAGGCCTTCAGGTAAACTCGGTACCTTTCCACCGTTCCAAACCTCTTCCCAGGTCAATCCTTCCTCTAGTGAGCGTTCCTTATCTAGGCCTTCTTCCTTTCTCCTAAACGCATGCCACCGTCCGACCTGGGCTTCCTCTCGTCCCGGAATAGTCGAGCGGAAGGTAACAAGATTCTTTGAATCTAGCACAGCGATCGACAGCGACAAAGCATCATTGGCCACATTCGCGCCTCCAATCCGTGAATTCCCAAGTCTACCCGATAGACACCCAAGCGTCGAGGTGTTCTTCAAGCCCGTCAACGCATTGACAGCACTAGCCAGCTGCTGTGAGTCGGAAAAATTCGCGGAAAGCGCAAAGAGCAGCGTCATGTTATGACCTGCATATCTCTCCTCAATTGATTTTATTCTATCCAAGAGACGAACAGGCGAACGGGCGAGTAGCGTTGAGAGGTGGAGGACGGTCATCGACGTGACTTCAGTTTCTATTTCCAGATTTCGTTTGCCGGGGTCGGTATGTTATTTCTCACGCTCCTTTGATCTCTACTTCCACGTCGCAATGAGCCAGGCTGTGGACTCTTATCCCTCCCTGCTCTGGGTAACGTACTCCAAGACACTTACTCAGCTGTACGTCTGATTAACTGTGGTTTCTTAGGGTTCCGTCGGTTCTCATTATCTCCGCCTACTTTGCCAATAAGTTTTACAAGAAATACCGACTAGAGAAACACGGCATCGGCAAGGGCGGTGCGTGTATCCCTTCAAAACTGCTTCGAGAATCTCGCTGATGTACACACATATCTTCAGCCAAGGGCTTTCAAACCAATGTCAAACAGCTCCAGGTGACACCAGAAATCGCGGAACGGCTTCGCCGAGGCGAATACGTCAGCTCTGAAGAAATTACCGCAGCCGTCGCCCAAGCCGAAAAAGAGGCAAAGAAACGACCACCCCAGGGCGTCATAGAGATTGACCTCAGACCCAAAGAAAACTCAGCCCAGGCAAACCTGGAGCCTACGAACGAATGGTTGCCGGAAAACCTGACGAATCCGAAGAAGAGGGCGAAAGGGAAACGTAGATGAAGGATTAATTTGTGAGTGCGCTCCATCAATGAATGAACGTCATACTGACCAGAGTATGACTAGATTTTTGTTTCTTCACGTGGATATATATGGATACCTATCTGTACGCCTAATCATTCGCACACAATGAGTGCTATTTGACTTTTACTATCTCGTTGCTCTAATGGGAAAGCCTCACATGGACTTCACTCGCTTTCTATCCTCGACTGTGGACATCGACACCTGAGAGCTGCAACACGAGCGAAACATTGATAGTGGCGATCAATGTGATCTCTAACTGGGTTTTCACTCGTCCTTGCTCTGTTCATCCCAGTCATATCTTCGCCAAAGCCTTCCCCCATCCTAATAGACCTCTCGGATATCGTATTGAAGGCTATAGCATCATTGGTGACCTGTCCTGGCCGTCACCACTTTGTGGGTGCACCGAAATTACAATCGAGTCACTCTCCAACGCCGCGCTGAATCTTGTGAGCTTTACGCATGATCTGAGGTATTGACGGGTTGTAGGTCTCTTAAAATTCGAGAAAGTTTGCGAGAAGTTACTGATTTGTCGGACAAAGAGATTCATTGGGATAGTACGGTGTTTTAAACTCATGGATGAGCATATCAGCTCATGCTAAGTCCCTCGTGGCTACTGAATTACTTTGATCACGGCTGTGTCGCGCTCATCTCTCAGTGAGCGGACAGGCACGCGACAAAGAACACGCTATGGAGCTCGGATGAAATGGCATGTCTATTTTGCGATTGAGAACGCTCCACGGCGGCCCTCCGACTCTGAGCCATGGATACGGGCGTTTGATACTTGAACTAACTATGCAGTAAATGAAACCCGCCCTGTCCAGCGTGAACTACGATAGCAAATCGGAGCTTGTCTTCTTTCCATTTCAGAAATACACTAAGCCAGTTCAAGAACAATTCCCAATGTCATCTCGGTCAGTCCAGAGAGCCACTAGAAAATTCTACAAAGAATACGCTGACAGTCTGACAGGAGGAATGAGGGTTTGTATATGACTTTCAACGCTCCGGATACTTATAAAGCTAGCCCTGAGTTAATCTGTCTGCCTCAGCTCTTTGGTAGTAGTCAACACCTTCGAGACCATGTTGCGCGTTCTGATTCTTACCCTCTCCGCTGCTGCAGTTTTCGGAAATGTCGTCTTAGAGTGAGTAAACTATTGATGCCGCTACCGTTTAGCTTCACTCACTTTTATTTCGGGCTATCTTGGGGGACTAGGGTAAATAGCCTTGAGAGCAAATGTCCTGAGGACGTAAATTTCGGCTGTGGAACATCGAGCTGGCCTAACAGTTGCTGGAAGTACTGCGACGAATCCAAAGGTCCCTTGTGTTGGATCAAGAGAGGGACGGTTTGCCACAGTGATGATGACTGTGGCGACGGATCAGACAAGTGTGAATCTAGGTGCATGGACCAGAAGCCGGTGAGTCGGGTCCTCAGGAGGTGGTTTACCCATAATAACAGTCGCGACAGAAATGCGATGCTTGATTGATGACTCTTGTTATTTGAAATAGTACCTCTGATCGTCCAAATACTGTTTTCCCAGTCTTGAACACCGTATCGAATGATTGTTTCGTCGCACCAGAGACTTATCTCAGAGGTAATACGGACACTTCTCTGATAAATACGAATCAAGCTACGAGAGAAATAGTTACGGAATAGTCTCTCCCTTTGACCTCATCCTTGAAGCAGTGGTGGTGTGCAATAGTTACTAAACCCTGAGCCGTTGCCGAGTTTATCAGATATACAACTATCGGTTTGTAAGCTCTCCTTACCTATATGGTTCTCAATACTCTGCTAGCCCGAGACTGTACTGCATAGTGGCGACTTCCGTTAAGCTGAATTATGCTTTCTTCGAGGTTAGGGCCCCAGCGGTAGGATTTGAGCCTTGCCCCAGTCGATCATGTTTTTTCAGTCAGATATTCTGATTGACCATTCTACCAGCTGTGAAACCTTCTCGAGGTACTGAATTTGGCTTTTAACCCGAGCCGAAATCCATAATTCTTCCAAAAGTATGTAGACAATATCATGAAATCTGTAAGACTGCCGTAGAAGCCATGGAACTGGTCCCTAGTGTCTGACGCTATCTTTGTAAGGGTAGACTATAATTCACCATGCACCCGATAATTATCAACGTTCGGTATCATGGTAAACTTCGATTCTTTACAGATGAGACGTCGACTTCATGGTCAGTCTCATTGTCATTGTTCGTCGTGGAAGCTATTTTTGCTGCCTTGAAAGGTACCATGTTATCGCACATCTCGTGCGACTCAACTTGAACAAAGACTTCTGGTGGCCGCAGTGTTGCCGGATCCTGAGCTCTCAAATAAACGAACTGAATATCACAAGATGCTTCAGGTTCTGAAACTCACATTCGAGAAGCTGTTTGCCGTTATTCGGGAAATAAACCCTGCTGTGTTCTCCGCAAATGATCGGATGCCAGAAGAGGATTGAATGTGGATTGCACTTCCTTGAGTACAAGTTTGTCCATCTGTTGATCCAAATTTCCACCCTCCTCTCGCATTGAGGCTACTTAATAGAGAGTTGGAGTAGAGCTTGCAAAGAGGGGTGTTCAGAATCAGATGCCTGATTGGCCCAAGCTCTCGAATTCAGCGAACTACGATATCAACCTGAAAAACTCACGTTCCCGTAGACTAGTAAAAGACCCATATTAGCGAACCATGTACAACCTCGATAGTCAAAAATCAACTGACGTCGAAGATGAAGACAAAAAGATTGATGATAGCGATGACAGATGTCAGCAGGCCAGTTTGCATCGTCACTAGAGATCATCTCAGTTCTTGAGTATGCCTGGAAAGACCCAGCGCGCACTTCTAATGATGCGATCAATGGTCTGGTTTGAATCGTTGAATATTGTTCTCTGCTTGTGCTGGACAATGCCATAAATCAATTGCATAGTCAATCTTTGCCTGAAGACTGAAAGCGTACCCTCCTGGCGTATTTTCAGTGTGACCTTTAATGACAGACGAAGAAACTCACAAGTACCACACGAGGCTGACTGTGATGAGAATGTCGGATGCGGCAGCACATCCCAGCCAGACAGCGTCAACGGCCTGAATGAAATGAGTATGGGCTCAACGAGTGGGTTAGTCGACTGTAACCTACATCCCATGAGCCCCATTGACTATAGTCTGGAGTTACAGCGACATTGTATGTGATATAGGTGGCACCAACTTATCTCAAATTAGCACAGACTTACATCTTTCATCGAAGGCCTTGCGACTTACCTCCGCCAGCGAGAGAAATCAAAGCAACAACAGCGACAAGCAGCCAGCTATGTATGAGGACGTGAATTCTCCAGGCGTAGAAAAGCTGAACAATGAGTCCAACCAGGCCCTGCCAGATGGGAACAGGATCAGACATTAACCGCACAATTAATGAGAACGTTACTGACCGTCGTCACCGGGTCTTGCATAGGCACATTTCCGAATCAATATTCGTGATCGAGAGTTTATCTGGAAGAAGCATATCTACCTGCCGCAAGGTCTAAGGTGTATCTGTCAAGATTGTAATAATCCATGACTAAGTGTGAACTCACACCAGTTGGCACGCTGTATATATGGGATGTCACCTGGAGCGATACCACCATTAGTTGCTGAAATGGGAGATATAACAGGGCATGACTATACCAAAATGTGAGACGAGGCCGTCGTAGACAAAGATTGTGTCTACGATTGTGTTAAACGTGTCTATTATAAGGAGTGATACAACCTGAGACCTCATTCTAAGCCATTGGGATCAACCGAGCGGAAAAAAACAATTACCAGAGCTTTCATCCAAAAACGGTCACTGTCTCACATGATCAGTGAATGTAGCATGATCCTTTCAAGAAAGCACGCACTGCTTGAAGTGAGTAAAGTAAATGTACACTTGGGCCAGCATGGTCCCGTAAAGCAGGATATTGAAAACGAGCCCAATCAACATCGGGCCATATCTGCCGTTTGGGATACATCAGCCAGAGACACAAATCAGCCCATAAAACTCACACCGCTTCCGCTGGGCCACCTCTCATGTTGCCAGTGTGCAAGATATTAGGAAGGATCTGGTCGGGCCGACCCTAAACCGCGATTCCTCGTAACACCTCGAGGAAAGGGAAGAAGCTTGAAGCGGGGGCGATGCTGTAACCCAACAGTTTTTATGTTTCTTCCAACTGTATTCTTAGAGACCTTCCTGCTATCTCAGTGACACAGCCCTTGATTAAGGGCAACGATTCCGTTAAGCACCATATTGATTGCTCGGTTTGTGAACTTGTCGCTCCTCCACTCATTCTATGGATCTGATATAATGTCTTGAGAGACCATCCGGTCGCGGTACTGGGTCACCATGTCCGTACATTGGATGCAGCTCTAAGGGCTGTTTGAACTTGGTCGTGCATTCTGGTAAGCAAGATGAAGGATCCATGGGAAGTGGTGCAAGTTTATCCGCATTTGTTGCTCATCCTCAGTAACAGGCATTTTCCGGGTCATAGAAACGGCTGAAGGAGATAAAGATCCAAACAAGGTAGGGCGTCTTGAGGCGAGACGATTGTATGTTCGGGTTCCGCCCTTCATACTATGATCAGGACGCATTCAGTGGGTAAGTGAGGAACGGTCTCAACAGCCACCCGAGAGCACCAGCAGAGAGATAATCACTGTCGTCAAGGAGAGATGTGAATGAATGGCGCGGTTTGAGCGGAAAGCAAGTGTATAGAATCACACCATGAAGGGCTGGAGGTTGAACAACAGAAGTACTTCGACTGTAGGCTTAGTACTTACAGTGGCTTATTGCCGACTTTGACAGCTATTTTGCAGTGTTGATTTTCAACCCAATTACCTTAAATAGGCCGATGCGTGTGCCATGTAGCCCGCTAAGCGCGACTGCCATCGCTGCCGCCATTCTCACAAGCAATTTCAAGCTGGCAACAAGTGTTCAGGGGACCCACAAACTCCTCATTCACTGTCAGCCAGCCGGTTCTCATTGCGGACGTTGACCTCTCTATTTTGCTGCTAGTGGCTACTGCTTGCCGTCTCCTGTTGAAAACCCACCCTTCAATCCCGCAGATCCCTGCTCCAAAGATCTCGTTGCACATTTCTCATACTCTGCTGGCCCTTTGGTAACTACTACGGAATTGTCCATCAAGCAGACCTCCCTGTCCCCTCATCTTCAGCTACGATCACACCCTTAGACTCTTATCATACGGACGAGGTCCAAATCGGCAGGACATCGAGACGAGGTTTTTCACCGGTCATCCCTGGAGCCCGTACGAGGGTATTTGAAAACAGTGCAACTATCCTCTGTAACCATCCTTGAGGAGCTACCGTTATTGATAGGGGGGTGAGAATGACCTCTGAATTTAGCCTTGGACCTGGTAGTACTCCATGAGACAGGATAAGTATCTTCAAGTCGTCCCGGTTGCATTGTACAGCTCCCTTTGGCAAGTAGTGAAGTCGTTACGTAGCCTTGCCCCGAGCTGACCTTCAAACGTAGAAATCTAGCATGAACGCAGTTTTGCACCAATGATAGGTGAGCGGCCAGCGCGGTACGATTCGCACCCAGCCGGGTTGTTCCACCTGCCGCGTTTTTTTTATCCACTCAATGGGGGTGACTGTTACTACTCTACTGACAATCCTGACCGTCTTACGATGTGGCTCCCCTCAATCGATCTACTTAGAAGGCCCGAGAAATCCCTCACGATAAATATCTCATACTTCAGATCTCAGACCTGGCCTGATTACGGACTTGCCAGATGTTGCCTGGTTTGCCTCATTCTGTGCCATCGGCAGTGCTCATCTCGGGCGGCGACTTGTATGTGCCGCTTTCCTTTGTCACCAAATGCACGTACAGAAATAACGCTATAAATAGTTTGACGGTATTTGAGTGACCTGCGTTCGCTGTGACGCCAGTTGCCCACGTCCATCAACAACCAACATGACAAGCTTCCGGGATCTGCTAATCTCAGTCCTTCTAGTAGCCAAAGTGGCTCTAGGTATTGTTCTTATTGAAAACTTGGACGGTCTTTCCGATAAGGTCAATGATTTTGATTTTATCGTAGTTGGTGGTAAGTCAAATTAACTCGTACTACTATGCGTGCCACAAAAAGCTTACTAAGCGATTTGCCCAGGTGGAACAGCGGGCTCAGTTGTTGCAACACGTCTCGGGGAGAATCCAAGATTCAAAATCTTGGTTATAGAAGCTGGACCCTCAAATAGCGAAGTTTTCGCCACTCGAGTTCCTGGCCTTTGGCCAACCTTAGCCAATACTCGTATTGATTGGAATTACACGACAACTCCTCAAGGAGGGATCAACGGAAATGTTGTGGGGTACCCGAGAGCGCGGGTTCTGGGTGGCTGTAGCTCTCACAGTAAGTCAAAGCTGTTCCCCTCTGGGGTTCCAAGCTGATAATAATTAATTTACTTAGATAGTATGGTTTATACAAGAGGCTCGAGGGATGATTGGGACGGGTACGCGAACGTCACTCAAAACAAGGACCTCGTCTGGGAGAATGTTCTACCTGTGATGTTGAAGGTCGGTCTCTACGATTTTGCAAGGATAAGATGAATTTCCGACCCTTCAACGCCGCCATAGACTGAACGTCTGACTAAACCTACGCCGGCCGGCCACCTTGATCCCTCTATTCATGGGAAGAGCGGAAAGTTATCCGTATCGGCCCCCTACACTAATATTTCGTTCAACGACATCCTTCTGACAGCGAGCGCTGAGCTGAACGAGGAGTTCCCTTTCTTGCTGGATATGAATGACGGACGGCCCATTGGGACAGGCGAGTTGGTCAATGCTGGTGTTGAGTGTCAAACAAAGCTAACATTAAGGTGCTGCTTTGCAGGTTGGATTCAAAGTACAATCGATCATGGAGAACGAATGAGCGCTGCAACTGCATATCTAGAGAAGGCTGGAGACAATGTTCACGTCTTGTTGAATACCCAGGTCACTCGTTTATTGACCGTGGGTCATAGTGGGCTTGATTTCCGTGGCGTTGAGCTTGCGACTAGTGCAAATTCTCCGAGAACTAGGCTGGTCGCAAACAAAGAGGTGATTCTTTCAGGAGGAACAATCAACACACCTCATCTTCTGCTCAACTCTGGCATTGGAAGTCGTCAAGATTTGGCAAAAGTTGGTATCCGTGCTCTCGTTGATAACCCAAGCGTCGGAAGAAACCTCTCCGACCACACCTCGACAAGCGTGGCATTTTCTGCGCGGACGCAGAGTACTGAGTAAGCCCCCTTCACACGCTCTCCAAGAATGGTGTTGACTGCGTTGCTTCAGCTTCGATCAACAAGCAGCGATGCAACAATGGAATGAGACTCGGACAGGCCCCTTGTCCCAGTCGCTCGTGACGAATCAGATCACATGGGTTCGCTTGCCTTCAAACGCAGAGCCATTCAGTTCTGGAACGGTTGATCCGAGTGGAGGCCCCAACTCTCCCCATATCGAAATTATCTATATTGCACTCCCCTCTGACACTCCAGCAACGACAACCTCAGCCCTACAAACAACTGCGGGTGAGTAGCTTATGGAGAATACCAACCTGGAAGTATTATTGACTTCAAGTTTAGGATCGGGAAACGTGACAATTCAGATCTTGTTGGTTGACCTTCATCCGATTTCACGTTTGTACAATCCATCTCTTAGTCACGCAAGAATTAACGCCTACTCTCTCCAGGCGGCTCAATTACTCTCAATAGCTCGAACCCTTTCGATCATCCGCTGATCGATTTCGGGATCTTCACTGAGCCAGTGGATATCGCTATTGCGAGGGAAGGCATCCGTAGCACTCGTCGATTGTTCGCTGCTCCCGGACTCAACAACACTGTTTTCGGCTCTGTTTCACCTGCCGCCAATGTGACTTCGGACGAGGACTTGGAGGCGTTTGTCCGAAGCGCCTCTGCACCATTTGGACATGCTTTAGGGACTGCAGCGATGTCACCCCGTGGTGCAAGTTGGGGAGTTGTCGATCCTGACTTTACAGTCAAAGGAACGAGTGGGCTGCGAATCGTAGATGCATCTGTTATAGTGAGTGTCCAATAATGCGGGAAAGCTTTCGGTTAATCGTTATACAGCCTCGGACCCCGAGCGGCCATACCCAGGCAGCGGTTTATGCGCTTGCTGAGATAGCTAGTGCAATCGTTACTGATAAATACTCGACTCATTAAGTTATTTCTTTAATTATCCCAATAGGAGTGCTAACTCCGAGAATACTTGGAAGCTTGATTCTGATCGTGTTCCCCAAAAATCCTTTGCAAAACGTAGAATTGACCAACGTGTCTAGCAAGCAACATAGTTTACCACTGGCCCGCAGATGTGACTATGGCAGGTCCCATCGTCGCGTTAACTGACTCAGTCGGCTCGTCACAAACCTTGAGTTAAACCAGACGGCCACTCAGGCCAGTACAGGAGCATCAGGTCCCTAATTTGTCATGAGCTTGATGCGACACTACTTTCAAGCAGGCCTTGCTATCGTGTGTTAGACTCCAAGTACTCGGCCAAGGCATTCTAATCTTTTTTCGACATGAAGACTACTTACGCTAACGGCGAAAACCTGAAAGGCTGAAAGATGCCGATGGTAGCTTACAACAATTATCTGGTTCAGAGGTTCGAGAATCAGCGCTCAGCGTCAACAGTGATCGTGAGCTACACTGGTAGTGCAAGGACCGGCAACTCAATCAAAAATAATATTGACCGATGAACCCCGTGACTCAAGCCGCCACGACATCGCGATCAAAACACTCATCAATTCAGCCCCTCAACTTCCTTGTCAGGTCGCCATTGCTGCTTGCATAGCCAAACCCTCAACCCTTCACCCTTAAAAACTCGCCCTGCTGCTTGAACCACTCTTCATACCCACCACCATGACAGAAACTGTACATAAACAAGAAACAGATCAAGTGTTCAAAGTGTTGAAATCGCAAAAGGGGAACAAGGTGCGTTCACATACAATGAGCTCAGGGAGGTAGTGAGGAAGCTGAGTTTTTGTGTTGAAGGCGTGTTTTGATTGTAATGCCAAAAATCCTACGTGGTCTAGCGTTACTTTTGGTGTATACATCTGTCTCGATTGTTCTTCCGTCCATCGAAACATGGGCGTTCACATTTCTTTCGTTCGGTGTGTACATACCAATCACCATCTCATCAAACTCCTCCTCACTCATCTTTGTGTGTTGTGCGATAGATCAACAAACCTCGATAGTTGGCAACTCAATCAATTACGTACGATGAAAGTCGGCGGCAACACCTCCGCTACCGAATTCTTCACCAAACACGGCGGATCGTCGTTATTAACTGATAGCGATACGAAGAAAAAGTATTCGTCAAGAGTTGCAGAGTTGTATAAGGAGGAACTAGGGAGGAGAGTCAAAGAAGATATTGCGAGGTAGTTGATTAATTAATGCGTTTTATCAATACCACCCACAGACGCGCTGATATCTTCGTGTTCTCAGATATCCCAGTGGTATTCACGTAGACGGTGTTGATACTGGTGCTGCTGCCCTTGGATCTGGCGCAGCGGACAAGGAAGACGATTTCTTCGAATCATGGTCTAAACCATCTACACCTAAACCCTCCTCTGCATCAAGCACCCCAGCACGCGTAGCCACCCCGCCCGTACTCGGTCGAGCAGTCTCATCCACATCCACTGCATCTACCACCACAACATCCACCAACACAACGCCCTCTACTCCCCGTACAATAACGTCTTCCTCCTCCGCTCGTCCTTCTCGTCTCGGTACCAAGCCCTCCTCCGCAACGACCTCGACTTCCAGTCTTGGTGCGACGAAGAAGGGTAAACTAGGTGGTTTAGGCGCGCAAAAGACTAAACCTGTGGATTTTGCTGCTGCGGAGAAGAAAGCTAAGGAGGAGGAAGAGAGGATTAGACAGTTGGGGTATGATAGAGAGAGAGAGGAGAAGGAGGAAAAAGCAAGGAAGGAGGCTGAGGAGAAGAAGAAGGCGACTGAAATTGGAAAAATGCCTGCTTCTACTGTTGCTGCCACGACGGCACCTGCAGCTGCCAAAGCGTCGAGCCCTGCACCGAAAACGAACGCAGCGTTCCCTAGACTTGGTTTTGGTGCTATACCTGGAGCGGGCGCTGCAGTTGCTGTAGCTCAACCTGCCGGGCCTGCTACTAGCAAAGCCAATATCCCAGACGACTCGCCTACAGTCGCGAGAGATCGATTCGGCAATCAAAAGGCGATTTCGTCTGATATGTATTTCGAAAGGAATGCATACGATCCTAATGCTGTCAGCGAAGCCCAGACGCGGTTACAAAATTTCCAAGGTGCTACTAGTATCTCTTCAAATCAGTATTTCGGGCGTGAAGAAGAGGAAGGAGAGGGAATGTTGGATAGAGATGGTGGAATGCTTGGTGATGGGAGCCTTGCGGGTCTAGAGACTACCGCGAGGGATTATATGAACCGATTCCTTGCAAACCCGGACGTGCAGAACGTCCAGGAGAGTATACGTACAGGCGCGCTCAAACTCAGCGACTATCTCGCGCAGATGAGCATGGATAGATAGATAAGATACTGTATGAATCTATTTGTTACTTGTCCCGACGAGAGTTAGGGTTAAGGTTTGATCAATCTCTCCCCTTTACCACCATCTATAATGTCAGGTTCACGAACGGACCTCCTCGCGTGGCTCAACGAGCTTCTCCAGATCAACTATACCAAAGTCGAGCAGTGCGGGACAGGGGGCGCATACTGTCAGGTTCTTGACAGTATATACGGCGATGTACCGATGACTCGCGTGAAGATGGCAGCCAAACACGAATACGAATACCTCGCCAACTATAAAGTAATGCAGAACATATTCAAGGCCAAGAAAATCGACAAACCCATACCGGTGGAGAAGCTGGTCAAGTGCAAGATGCAGGACAATTTAGAGTTTTTGCAGTGGATCAAGAAGTTTTGGGATTCGAATTATGGTGGACAGGGGTATGATGCCGCGGCTCGGAGGAAGGGCGCGCCGATGGA
>JANIEX010000437.1:0-31965 GCA_027627405.1 Leucocoprinus birnbaumii | reverse complement strand
AAAATGAGTGCAAAGGGCGTACCTTGAGTCAAAAGCACTGAGCGCCTTGGAGAATAACGCAGAGTTGGAGATGCCCTAAGTATGTATCATTGGCAAGCGGCCCTGAACGAATTCCGACCAGGCTTATGGTCTATTTTCGTGCCGCCGGCGAATATGAATGAAGCTGCTTAGGGAACCACGAGCGCTGAGCGCCTGAGATTATGCACCTGAATGAGATCCAACAAGCCCAGAGCGAATTATTCCCCATTAGAGAACCAGCTGAGAGCTCTAAGCCCGTAAGGAGTCAGCAAACAATTCTTCTGATGAATTCTACACAGCCGTGGGAACTGATCGACATCATCAGCCAATCAACTATACGTCACTTTCCTCCTTTACAACAGTCGTACACCTCGAAAGCTTCGAAAGTCCACAGTAACACATGTCAAGGGCACAAGAANGCTGCGTGCGANTATCTGAGTGGGCAGGGCTCNAAACCCTCGTTTNCTTTTCTGTGGTTCTGACCCAGCGTTGTCCGAGATGATCAGCGACNCATAATCGCACCCCNAAGGGTCACACTCTGCCGATGTTTCATGCGCGCCCAGCATAATGAAGTTGCCCCGNAGAATAGCTATCATGTTGCTACGNGCAGCATCTTCTGACTTNGTGTACACGNCCCCNTTTTCTATATGTGGCTATGTGGCNAGGTGGCGGGTATAGGTATAGAACTCCAANATCTCACTAATATTCATTCTCACATACTAATAGGGTTTGAGGTCTCCACACATTGGGTATATAACCCGGGANNTCTATAGACACATGTACCCTTACATTCGCTCTTCCTTCATCTTTTTTTCTCCATCATGGTTATGCTACTAACTCCCGGNATTGATTTTATCGCCCGGACTTCTGTGCACTTTTTCGTTCCGTGTGGTTTCCTGTATTTGGGTTTGAGNTTCGGAGAGGATTTCGTGGGTGTGCATGCACNGAAGNNGGCTACNGCGTTGTTGAGCTTTGTGTTGAGGCTGGGATGGATTGCNGTGAAGCCTTGGATCGCTGAGTATAAGAATGCCCGGGCAGCCCGAGCGAATGGAGCTGNGCTTGCACCTCGTGTTAAAGAGCATCAGATCGAAGTNGTNCAGGANCTTGTTAGGGANCTTGATCATGGGTATCCATGTTCGTCCTGATACATATNTCATTTGACTNTGAGCTGACATATTCNAACAGGTGAAACGTTCTGCAAGTTGACTGAGAAATACGGGACTACTTTCCGGTTTACTGTNGGCCTNGAGGAACGCGTAGGTNGNCACTTGNTCCATTGNNGACNAGCCTCACTTCTCCCNTTTAGCATTTCACTAGCGAGCCTGATCACGTCAAGGCTATCCTTGCCACTAANTTTGAGGACTTTGATAAAGGTAGGTNCTTGANNTTTGATNNGGGTGAGATACTCACAGAAAGCTNCTAGGCGCTGGTCTCCGCTCCCAGTTAGAGTCGCTATTGGGCACGGGAGTTTTCAATTCCGACGGTANGTCGATNAATTGNACTCAANTAGNTGTACCTGACGCAAGCGNAANTTTACAGGAGAAATGTGGAAGTGAGNNCCATTGATAATTTTGCGAAAACNAAAACNAGACGAGGACTTCTAGNTTCCATCGGTCGATCACNCGCCCTTTCTTCTCTAGGGANAGGATTACGGATTTCGACACTTTCGATAGGCANGCCAAAGATGCGTTNAATATTCTCAGCTCCCGATTAGCTGAGGGCTACCCTATCGACTTCCAAGTATGCCTNCTNGATTAANCGAGAAGCCCGTGATGCTGATAATNTATAGGATCTGGCCGCNCGGTTCACCCTCGACTCCGCCACAGANTTCTTATTCCAGAATGATGTCCACTCACTCAGCGCAGGACTGCCTTANCCTGCACATCCCTCCCCATATGCCAAGGCTAACCCTGCTTCATTTACAAACCACCCCTCGAACCGCTTCGTTCAAGCATTTGTGACCTCGCAGGATANCACCGCTACGCGGACGCAATACGGNGATCTCTGGCCATTAGCGGAGTTTTGGAAGGATACGGTTGGNCCTCTGAGGAAAACTTTGGACGACTATGTGCANCCTTTCATCGAAAAGGGCCTGCGCGAGAAGGATTCGAGGGATACATCTGACAAGGGTTCTGAGACTTTGTTGAGCTATCTGGTCGATAAGACGTCAGGTCAGTATCGTCTTATGATAGCGATCGGTGCAGACCATTGATCGCGTTCTTAATTTCTCAAGACCAAGATATCATCAGAGATGAGGTTTGCAACCCACTGAAATAAATATTAATGGGGACCTTTGCTGATTTATCTTTTCAGCTCGTCAACCTCCTTGTGGCGTCCCGTGACACGGTATGTAAATATCGTGAAGNTCCATAGGCGCTTCATTGATGGCANTTTCCGCTAGACATCTTCGCTTTTTGACATTCTCATTGTATATGTTGATCGAACATCCTGACATGGAACAACGCCTGAGGAAGGAGATTNTGGATAAGGTTGGTACTGAGCGTAGTCCCACTAGCGAAGATATCAGGGAACTACGATACCTCAAGGCTTTCTTGAANGGTGTGTTCTTNGCNCGAATCCGCCCTGGTNTTTGCTTACCGGTGTACTNTCAGAGGTCCTTCGACTTTATGCCACNGTGTNAGTAATTGTTGCANTCACTACACGCGNCTCCTNACTTCTAATTCTATCAAGACCGCTGAATACTCGGTAAGCCGTTCGCCTATACTCATGATCAGATATTCACNTTCTATCTAGTACATCTGTNAAGCCTGTGATCCTGTCTCCCTCTACCAGTTCAGATATGCCNATTTATTTCCCAGNAAATTCAAGGTAATAGTTCTTTTGGGTTAGGCTATNTAGAAAGGCTTACGNCTNGTCTTCTCGAAGGACGATTTACTCTGTTTTCCTGATGCACAGGCGCACTGATCTATGGGGCCCAGATGGTACATAAANCTTCATTAACTCAGGGACGCTTTCTGACGTCATAAATAGCTCTCGAATTCGACCCTGATCGCTTCTTGGACGAACGTGTACAGAAATATCTTGTTCCTAATCCGTTTATCTTCTGNCCATTCAATGCTGGACCGAGAATCTGTCTCGGTCAACAGGCATGTANCNNGNTTCNNTTCCCTGANTNCATTNCTGACCACGCCTCTATATAGTTTGCNTACAACGAGGCATCATTCTTCCTNATCCGTTTGATGCAACGNTTCTCCTCGTTTACCNTTGAGGAGAAGGCTGTACCNCAAGANGCAATTTCNCCTAAACCTGANTGGATTGGAATGCCGGGACCNCAAGGAAAAGATAAGATTCGGTTGAGGAATAATTTGACAATGTANGTTAAGGGTGGATTGTGGGTTAGTATGAAGGAGGTGAAGGGCGTAGAGGTTGCGTAAGATNGACTTGTTGAAGACATGATCATTCNGAGCTGTTTGTGGTGTTTTATTCACATTTCATATCGTAGTAATATGTAAAAACTCAACCCCATGAATACTCTGGCACCACCCATGGTCAATTATACACTCGTNGGTGAGNTGGCTTACTAAGTCATAGGTAAAATCTCAATNAAACACCATGACGTACGAGAAAAATATCTGTACAGCGAGCNGAAATACCGNCAGAAACTAAGCATTCTTATGAGGAGTCACTTTNAGGAGGTGAGATCNCTGTGCACNGTGACCTTCNGGTAGCGCTTTGGATGCCAGTGTCATGGCGTACNTGATGGTTCGTGGCTATGCAAGGAGGCGNCCGATTCCCATTGTTTTCCTAAAGNTGTCGNAGCCTGAAGGCNNTCNANNNTTAGTNTANCGNNNGTNNNTNGCGNNNNTNTATNNCGNNTTCNNTACCCGAATTCCATAANATTCTACCTCTGCTTTACTACTGCTATTTNGTCCTCTNCCTNTCCCAAACTCNCTACTNAACCTTCGGCGGATGCGATGGTTGGCNAATATCTCCTAAGTAGCTCATCTNATAGACTAGTCTCGCNAAGTTGTGCTNCTCCTTCGTTNCNTAAATAANCANTTTCGCCTCTATGGTCTACGATNTAAGTCNTGATCTCATATGCCATTGCTATGTTCAGCTAANTTTATCGAGTCTCCGCTANTGATAAGNCATTCAACTGTCCCCGGGCTNTTGNCATCTGTTNCTCCCAGTGTACATACCCGNGGCGGTTGATGTAGTTTAAGGGAGAATCTGTTGCATTNAACCAAATCACCATCCACTCATACTTTCCATAGCCATCGTCNTAGAAGCCCCTGCCAATGCAAGCAAGCCCGGACCTCGAGCCAAACCCAACAATNACNTATCTGACAGTTTTGTCCTCCACCANTTTCTACACAGCCAAGATGAGAACACTCAAAGAATATGTAGAAANTAAATTACATTCACATACAAAGGGGTCCGTAGATGAGAGGTTTAAAGGCTCAACTGCCTTTCCATTGGTCAATAGAGAGAGATGATGAAGNAGCTGGGGGTCGATGTCGTCATCTGCGGATTTCCGTTCGAACGAAGTGGNGACGACATCTTGGGTATCGNGTCTTTATTTTTGATCAATGAAGTGAATCAACAGGAAGAGAAAGGACACACAGCTTGAACGGCGATCATTGGAAGNATAGTGTATTCAGATGAATAAGTGGAATCGCGACCTTGAAATGCCATCAGATTGAAACTAAAATCGTAGAGTNTGTTCAGAAGGGCGTCAATTTCACTGCTTCCCACAGTGACGGTTTCGAGCCGACCACGATAATTGTTTCCCAAGTACATTGCGAACCAAGCGAGATTGAATGTTATAATTCGCTCGTGGAACCATGCTTTGAGCATAGCTTCAGCATGGCGGTACTCATTGACAGTCACATCTAACTCATCATGAGTTGAATTGGATATACAAGCGGGNNTTACTTCACGAGCTGGCTTTTGAAACCGGTTGACGGCACTAAGCCANTTTAACGAACATGCTAAGTGAAGTAGATTAGCTTGTTCCTTGGAAATGTAAAAANATCCAGATCGGCGTTTGTTGATCAGGAAATCANGAAATGATTTATGATAAAAACGGAGGCGCCTATTACGTGCATCTTCTGAAGGCGGTATATCAAGAANAGAGTGCAATGACTCCATGGCGCNATAGAAGTGTGCTTGATCAATTCCNAGGAACAACCAAAGTTGCTCTGCCCCATCAAATTGAGTATGGTCGTTACCTCGAGCAACTCTGTCGAAGTTATGAGCTAATAGNGCGAGGATTGATTGTACCGTCGGCCAGNTATGCTCCTGGACTTTGGAGAGAATACGAGAGTAGAAAATGTCGAGTGCTTCCAAGGAATTGCTAACTCCAGCTCTGTTGAACCCTCTGAGCGTGCTCATCAAAGACGCAAGCTGTGCAGGTGGGTTTCTTGCCACCCCGATCACCGACAAAATCTCTCCATTACTGAAGCAACGGCAAAGTGACCGTCTGCAGCTCGAACAATCTCCTCAAACTCTTCCTCGGAAGGCCAGGGGCTTCTAATGTCCACGCTGATCATAACACGATACTTGATGTGGATCATCTTGAAACGACCCCGCAGAAACCGCTCGACATCAGCGCGTGCTTCACTGTCAATTCGCAGCTCCATGCGTCTACAGGTCTGAGAGTACTCGAGTTGAGAAAACGTGGACTTGAGATGTCGTTCGGCGCGGCTACATAGTAACCAGATCAGTGGTATTTGCCCCTTCTGCGCGGCGTCCTTGATCAATTCCACAATCTCGCACTGAGCTTCCTCAGCACTGCATTCATCAAGGCCGTCAATTACAACAATGTGCAAGTCATCTTCGAATGGACGAACGCCGCACGAGGAGAGCTGGAGGAAAGGCTCGATAATGAGACCACGAAACTGCGCTTCGAGTGTAGCATCCAGGATCGAGGGGTCGCTGGCAAGCTTTTGAGCAACGATGTGCTTATAGTGACCGCTGTGAATAGCTAGGTGGTAGGCGAGAGTCGGAATGACGCGAAGGGGGTCGGAACGCTTCTCGCCCTGAGTACTTGAGAAGAAATAGGCTGAAGCAAGAAGTCCACTGTCTTTAGCGAACTCTGCAAAGGTCTGAGCCACAGCACTCTTGCCTACGCCCGCAGCATCAAAGAGCCAAGCCATTCTTTACTCGTGAAGTACGTCAAGTAGCCATTTTCGCAGATCCTCTTAGATAGAGATGCGAGTTCCAGGATGACATCGAGGGAGCGGGTAACGGGCTGCAGCGTCGAGACCCGCTTCCGGTATACCGGCGCTCCTGAGGCGCTCGAGAACTGAAATCAAGTTAGACGCAATATCAGAACTTTGATAATCATGCTTCAAGCGTACCAGGCTGACCAGTCATGATGTAGTGGTAGTTTGGAGAATTGTTGTAAAAGAAAGGATGCATCATTGTGAAATCATGAGCACCAGCGAAAGGGCCAACTCGATCTTGGCCCGAAGCAACGTTATCATGAGGTTGAGGAGGGGATACTATAGAGGACATATGGTCTTTCTTGGATGGAACGTGAAATGTTGAGAACACTTCCCCAATCGATTCTAATTCAGAGTTTTTAAGAATATGGCTGTCCCTGGTGCAAACAGTGTCTTACCCCTCGATTGATTGGAATTCCACTTTGTGAACTCGTGTTCCCTGACGGACGTTACCCCTTGAGCGTATCCGAGCCCAGATTGCCCCTGCACTGAGAAGGAAGCTCCTGGCCGAGTAGTAAGATCGGGGTTATTTGACAGAGTGGAAGCCGATTCGACTAACGCGATAGACTGTTCCGGAAATCATTGGATGTGGCTTCAACGTTTGATCGAGTATTAGCTGCACTGTTAGTTGGGTGATCCCTTGATAGCGTTGAGACTGAGGGACCTGGTCACGGCGGTCGTCAGATAAGCGTTCTCGACAAGCTTGAGTTCAGCCTCGGACTCGAACCAAGGGTTATGATGGATTTTGAGCTAGATGCTTGGTTCTCGTAACGTCGAAAGACATTTTCCTTCGGAGTTCCTTTGAGATGATGCATGATGAAGTAGGTAGACACAGAACGCCTGGAGTCGGGGTTCGAACCTCGCGCCGCATGCCCGTACCCGGATCAGGCACTGTCTTCAGGGTCTGAGTTCTGAGGTTTGCCTATCAACTTCGTTCAACTCCCGAGCGAGATACTTCAAACTCCCCGCACTCCTAACTGATTATCGGCCTGCATACTAAGCAGTATGTATTCGGATCGAAGAGCTTGAAAGAGTGCATCTTATCAACACGCGACATGCCCACGTACTATCTGGAAGGATTGATTGCGAACACTGAGCACTACATTCGCGATGTTCGTTCCCGGCAACCACATGTTATCATTTCGAGTCTCTTCGCGTCAGCACCCTGCACCCTTGATAAAGGGCTCGGCAATACTTGCTGCCCAGGAAAGTGCCGGCCTCTGGTGCGCATCCGTCTAAAGACTCATGTACCAGCGGTCAACGTAAACGGACGCGCTAGGTTCGTTATGCGGTTCTTGGGTATTTCACTTGGTCGGTTCCTCTAAACCGCTCGATGTATCAGGATGTATCAGATCTCTCGAGGCTTCCGTTTAACCTAAATTCGGAACAGAAACTGAATGCAGACACGCGGATACCAGGTGTTCATGAGACGGTGCCCCTATCAACGGTTTTCTGAAGCTCCGGATTCGAAAGTTGGAGTGTGTCTTAATCAATACCACATCCTACTAGTCTGAAAACATGGCCGCGAGGCAGACCTCTTGCCTCAAGGACGATCTCTTCTCGAGAATCGAGGGTTCCGGCTGCGCATGTCCCACTGATACAGCACGAAGAAGTATCAATGACTGCGGCAACAAGAATGCCTCCAAATCTATCTGATCGTGATATGACCGATATAGCAACTTTAGAAGGTTTGACCGCATCTTCCGCAAACCAAGTTGTGCTACAGCCGTCTCGTTTGCTTTTCATGGTCAGATATCCCACAGGTGAGTTTATTATTATGAGGCTGAACTCTACTGAAAAGTGCGTATTGACATACATTCAGAATTAACGACAACGAATACTCACAACTGACCTTGCTCCGGCAGTTGAGTTTTGAGTCGCCGCCCTAACAAGCATGTTTCACCTCGCCACACCACGCCTCAACGCGTCAAGATGCAATGTCATATACATTCTGCAGCTCTACTATAACCAGATATGACCGAATCAAGGCCTCGTGTCAATCTAACAGATTCCCTACCAAGTTTGTACATAACGTTCAAGATAAAACCCTCTAACGCAGGTTCTATTTGAAAGCCTAGTTCCGTTGTCAATTTCCAAACTACCCATTCTTTCCCTTCACCTGTGAGAAGAACATTCCCCCTGAATATGGCCCATGTGCATTCAGAATCTGGTTCAGGCTTTCGCTCAGTTGCTCGCTATGAGGACTATTACCTTCCTGGAGGTGATCTCTACTTGATGGTATTCTGGCCTGTCCATCTATCATTAAACCCTGTACTAATATCGATTGCTAGGTTGAACACCATATGTTTAGAGTACACCGATATTTCTTTGAACGTGAAAGTGCCTACTTCAAAAAAAAAGCTCGCCACTCCCGCTGCCCCTGGAAGCATTCGACCTGGCACAAGTGACGTCAACGCGATCCTTTTGGAAGACGTTCAAGTACACGAATTTGCCCGGTTCTTGTGGGTCTTCTATAACCCGTGAGCGCCACCTTCTCTCCCCCAGATCCGACAACTTATCTAATCCAATCCAATATTCAAGAAAATACTCGCTCTACCGCACATCTGTCGCCGACTGGACGGGGATTCTTGCTCTCGCACACCGCTGGGATTTCCCCGAGGTCAAGGCTCTCGCCCTTCGAGAACTTGAGAAGCAGTCAATGCCCGATATTGACCGAGTGACTGTCTATCAAGATTATAAGGCCGACAACTATTTACTCACCCCTTATTATGCCGCGCTCTGTGAGCGCGACGAGCCGTTAACTCCCGCCGAGGGTCGTCAGCTGGGGATCGACACGGCACTCACGATCGCACATCTTCGTGAGATGGCACGTCGATCACCTTGTTGACTGTCGCTCACCTACGTCAGCCACAAACACGCCACCCTGCGCATCAGCAAACGCCTGTCCATAAGACGCCGGACTGTTATTCGTAACAATACACCCAGCACCGCCTTCACAGTTCGTTCCATTCACAACCGTAGACGTCTGATTCGGCGACACTTGTGTACACCCCGCGAGAGTGTGTAGTCCCATCTGGGACGAAGGTGAGAGGTTGACGCCTTCGAAGATATCAATTTCTCTGTTTGATGGGTGTGGTTAGCGAGCGTTTATAGGATAGGGTTGGGTGGCGTGCATCTGGGGAAGAGAAGACAAGAAGAAAGTAGCCAAGTCTTGGCCCTTGAGAAGCCGAAGATCAAGCCCGAGCGCCCAACCTTGGCAAGCCACCGCATCACCCAAGAAGAACGATGAAATCACACACGTACCCTCCACCAGGCCAAGTAGAAGTCGGACTAAAAGTCCACAACGCAGGCCAGACCGAGCACTACAGCACCCCATTCATATCAGCATCTCTACTTTCACTCTGAATGAGAACACTCACTCCGTAAGGCGCATGCCAAATATCAATAGCCCAAACACTCCCAACACCCCACGTATCCTGCGTCGAAATCCTCACCGAGTCCCTCTTCTCATTCCACGGCACAAAACTCGTATTATCGACTTTCATAATCGCTCGATTGGTCGAAGAGTCTACGTATGCGAGGTGTTGCGTCGATGCGTTTTGTGCTGATACGAAACTAGTATTTTTATCAGTTTCGACAGGGGGTTAAGAGAGGGGAGAGGGGAGAACGCACACGACATCTCCATTCATCGTGTTATCGACTAGCAACCCAAAGTCAGCTCACCCAGCACCGATGACAACGAATAGGGTGAACTCACAGTGATCATAAAAAGTCCATCCATCGAAGAAATTCGCCCCAGAATAATCTTTCACGATCCCATACTGCGCTCCATAAACTCCGCCAACAAATCCAACACTCAAAACCAAGCTCTTCAGCCTATTCGAAATGCCCATCACCGTGCTTCTAGATGTGTGTAGGTATAGTCCGCGTTTAGGTATCTAAGAGAGTCCAAAGTCCAGCCTCTGGTAGCTCGAATGTTCTTTAGGAGTCAATAGAGATAGCGATGGTCTTCAATCAACAGGGAAGATGTAGTGGTGTAGATGAAGAGAGAGAGAGAGGGTAACGCGAGGGAACAATAGCTGTGGTATAAGTAACCAACAACCCGAGAGGAGCACAGTAGTCAAGCTTCACGTTCTTCGAGGAACTAAAACGTGGAGTCCGCAGTCAACCGCTGATGCAGCCGTTTAATAGTCCCCTTCTTCCTCAACTGGCAACCTTCCACGCGTGGTTCACGGGTGTGAAAAAATCAAATCCTGAAGCGAAAAAGCTGTGTAAGAACAACAAGCACACCACGCGTCGTTAACCAGCCCAACAACCGATCGCAAAGACAAACTCAACATCAACGTCAACACGGAACCATGAAAAAAAAACTGCAAACACGACGGCATCAACATGCCGCTGCCGAAGGCACTATAAATACATACAATTAACTGATCGATCGTTCGGAGCTTTAGTCTATTTTTGGACTCCCTTCAATGACTCGGTGAGAGGTCCTCGCTTTTGTCGTTGTGCATGTTTAGAGCGAATTACTGCGCAGGTGAGCTCAAACTAGGTTCTCGCGGGCTAGTAACGTGCTTTTAATATTGGATCTGGCTGACGATCGATAGTATCCGTACATCCAGGTACGCGATTCTGCTTACGAGGTCGGAGGAAGCATATCATCAGATGGCCTCACTTGCCAAGGTCTTGATAAGTCGATTTTTCCCAACATCTTCTTGGCTAGGTACAGGAACCATTGCTCAGAAGTCACAGCACACAGAACCAGAGCGGAACGGAGAAATTCAGAGATTTTACCTATGTACTTTGAGCTTAAGCGAGGCGTGGTAGTGACCGGTCATGTACGGCGATCACCAATCCCGGATGTTCTCTTGCTCTAATGATCGAGCACGCGTAGCTAGAAGTATCAGTAATTATCGAAGTAGGACCTGGACAACATAGACCATGCAAACACGGTATACACTGCAGTGGCGGATGCAATGGTGTATTTGTGGTGCACATTCGCTTCCTTCCGGCACCAACGGTCCAAAATGCCTCTACTAGGGATGACATCAACAAATCGTACTAAGTATAATTAATAACCGAACCACAGCATGAGACTATGTATACACCACTGATCGAAATACCAGCGCTTGGAAAGTGGTTTGCGGAGCATCGGAGCCTCGAAGCAGTGTTCGTCCAACAGCCTTGAAGAGGGGCTATTTATAGTGCTCACATTGCTGGTTCGTATTTCTGATTTCAGGGCCGTGGTCTGGGTTACGGATCTGATCACAATTGTAGGAAGTTCCGAGGCCCGGGAGCGTGTATTGGTATTTATATAAGAAAGAGGAGGTTCGGTTTTTACAATCATCACAGATGATTCTAATGTACAATAAAATATAGCTATAATACACACATACATATGGCTCCACTCAAACTTTCATTTGAGCATGCATATCATCCGAAGGGAACGAAGGACCAAACGACAACGTCTGCGGTAACTCAACCGCAACTTTCCTCTGCTTATCACCACGAGGCATCGACGAATTATACCCCACACCCTCCTGAGAAGACGTATTAAATGCAGTATTACTCGATCTCTGAACTCGAGAGGAAGGAGCGAAGTTGACATCGGAGATCATCATGCCACCAGACTGCATGGTATATTCCGAGTCTGCGATCTTCTTCATATTTCGGAAGATACGGCATGCCATTGAGGATGCGAGGCATCCGAGGGGGAATGTTATCATTAATTTGATGTTAGGAGGGATTGAGGGGATGGCTGTGGCGATTAAGACTGGGACCTGGAGTAGTAATGTGATGCTGATAGTCATTGACGATCAATATAAAAAAAAACACAAGAAAGCTAAGAGTGGGACTGACAAGTAATACTGTTGCCCTCCTCGAAGGACAGCTCGAGAAAGCTTCGGAAGTGCCTTCCCCGAAATCGCATTCCTCAGTCCAGCTCCATCCTCAATATCAATATGCGTGTATCCGATCTTATACGAAATCGCGATAAAAGCAAAGGTGTCGAATACCAGGAAGACTACACCATTAGCCAGCAGAGGCCGACCGGCAACAGTGTAGGCACAGTAGTTGGTACCCGGAATATGGGAAGCTTGTGCGTCGACGACAGTAAAAGCCATGGTTATGACGACGCCTATCCATAATAAGATGGCTATAGCTTGGACTGGTCGATTATTAGAGTAGACCGCTCTGAGGCGTTGGAGGAATATGAAGGCGGTTGTGGTGATAGTCAAGACGCATCCCACTCCGATGCAGTAGCTCATTGCGAGACAGTGGTCGACGGGATGAGCTATGAATGCCATTAGCCTAAATCGAATTGTAAGCAGGATGGTTTGATGGGAGTCTTACTGAAGGTTATGACGGCCAGCAACACGAATACTAGGGCAAACAACCTGCAAAGTTCATTCAGTGAACCTGAGCGTAGGGTTCGATCGATCGTATTTACCTTGATGCTATGAAACATATTGTGACAAAATGAAATTTACTACGAGACAGGATTTTGATATCGAGAGGAATATAGATGAGGATATCCCAAATGAAAGCCTAGCGAGGATCGGCACGTTAGACCGGATATAACAGTAGTATATCTAAGGAATACATACGCCAAGCACAGCAAGGCTGAGATTTCTAGCTGCCTCAAACTGAGCAGCGAACTGTGGGGGAATATGATTAAGATATGTATCTGGATTGGGGAGCTGACCAGACTCCATGGTGAGCAACTTTATGGGGAATACACAAAGGGTTAGCGGACCCGACCGCTCTTTATCCTCAAGAATGTGGCTTGGAACTGGTATGGTTTTCCTATAGAAGAATCACTGATGGTTCCATTGCCTCTGAGGGTTCTTTGATTGGGAAGATGGAAGAACTGTCAAGTCCCTTAACGTGCAGAGCTGGCGCCGGCCAATTGCTCAGACAACCGCGACAGGGTAGCTAGATGATGCCAACCTACTACTAAGCGACGGTTCCTGCATGTATCGCAACTCGACTAAGTCTCGCCACCCTAAGGGCTGCATAGAAGAGAAGGACACACAAAATTCATTGAACCACACCGCATACACCCAATCGAATTGTTAGCCCAGTTTTGTATGCAATGTAAACAGGATAATTAAAGCCCAAACAACCTCGGGTGTCGGGGCTTCATGATGACGTGGGAGCCTGAGTAAACATGGACTGTCTTCCCAGGATACACCTGTAGCCAAGGAATAGAGCGGGTGATGAAGCTCGGTCGTGAGTGCTCGTGCACACAATGTGACTAGGAACGGAGCGGGAGCTATTCCATTTGATAAAGTCCATGGGAGGTAACTGGACTGTAAAATGCGTTAAAGTGCCTCTTAAAGCCAAAGCGACTTTGCGTTTGAAGACATACATTTGACTCTTGAGAATGTCTTGGAGTAGATCGATCAGTCGCGGTGGCTTGGCAGTCCTCTTTATTAATGGGTATGATTATCGTCAGGGTTGGGGAAATTTAATCTGGGCCGTTGCCAGGTCGGATCTTATTTCAACTCCCCCCAAGGGACGACAGGTAATCTTGATACCGTTGTAATCCTACACAGTGTAGAGATTCCGTCGCCCAAATCAACTTCATCGGTCAATTAAGTTTGAGCGCTCGAGCGCCCAAAATATCCTCCTGCTCATTTGGGTAACACTCACTCGCGCGTGTCCCAGGATCATACCTTCTACTGGCCCATTGAAACCCGGGCCCTTGATTAATACTTCTATTTCTTGGGATTTTAGATGTAGAAGCGCCTCCAGATGAGAGCTCTGAGTTGAAAGTATCCCGCGGTGACTCGTGAAGTTGAGTTCAGAGTGGGTCATGCTACTAGAAGTTCGCATGGGCGTAGAAAGCAGGCCATGAGCAGTAAAGAAAGTCTTCTGTCTAGGTGAAAATATCAAGGGTTTTATTTCTTCGTGAGAGACTATGGCAAGTAGACACGAGGTAAGCCGACAGGCAACGCTCATCACGAACTTACCTGGATGATTTGAGGCGGTTGGCAAGCAGTCGGATTGATCATTCCGACTCATTGTAGATTATTTCAGCGGTCTCCTGGAGGGGGTAAAGAAGTATAGCTACTAAGTTTTTTCGAGTTGTATTGACCCTATTTCTTCTTCTAGTCGAGCTATTGTACCCCTTCAACTTGAAGTTGATTACAGGTCTAGAAGAAGAAATTAAGAGGAAACACGTGGCCTAGTCATTGGTAAGAAATCTGATGGTACCAACGAGAATATGAGCTCTGCGTTACTAACCTATGGCCTTCTGCAGTCCGTAATAATGAGCAGAAAGATAACACTATGATCCTGGTCATCTAATCGCTGGTCGCTCAGAATAGCCATCACTGTCACTGGCCGCAATGTTGTGATCCAGGTCACGCGTTGTACACGCGCACTGCTTTTCCTCCACAGCTAGAACCTGCCAGGTGTAGTATCTCGGTTCAGTTAGCAGAATGTCCAGCGGACCTCGCACCAAACTCTCCGGCTTCTTTAATCGATTATTCGATAAATCCAATCGTAACGCGGTCGCTCCCAGTGGATCAGAACCACCTTCGACAATTGCTCCTCTCCTCAACCAATACTCTGAGCATGGAATGTTCAGTCAGGCGCATGGGCTGGTTTTTAACAACGCCCAGTTCAATAACAATCCTCACTTCAATAATGTCTCCCCTGATGTGGGATCTGGTGCAGGTGAGTGGCTCGCACCGCCCTTGTGTTCCGTCTATTCATTGAGTGGTAAATAGGGCTGAGAAAACTCCTCAAACACTCAATGCCTGACGCGTTCCACGACTCCGCCGCACGGTACCCTCCACCCAAATGCCATCTCAGCACTCGGAAAGAATACATCGCGCAGATTACCGACTGGGCGGCCGGGAACTCGGATCACGAGAAGCCCGTTCTCTGGATGCACGGACCCTTTGGCGTCGGCAAGAGCGCCGTTGCGCAGACCAGTGCTGAAGCGCTGAAAGCCACTAGAAAACTCCTGGCAACATTGTTCTTTTCACGCTTCCAACGCAGACCGAAGTAACCCGCGGCAGGTCTTCACCTCCATTGCCTATCAGATTGCCACACAATGTAAGGCATATGCTATCGTCATCGACACCCGTATTCGGGAGGATCCTGCCCTCACAACGAAATCACTCGCGACGCAATTCGAAGAGCTGCTGGTCATTCCACTCTGTCAGATAGATGTCACGAAGGAGGATTTCGATGGACGAGTGGTAATAATTGATGGACTTGATGAATGTCGAGGAGTATCAGAACAGCGCGAGATCATCAAGATAATTGCAGCGTCCGCTCGCATGCGCACAACGCCATTTCGTTGGTTAATTACCAGTAGACCAGAAGAGCCGATTATTCGAACCATGCACTCCCCTTCCGTATCACCTATCATTTCTTGCATTGAGCTTCCCGTGTCCCGAGAAATCGACCACGAGATTCTCATCTACTTGATCGACGAATTTGAGAAGATCCGCGAGCACAATGGTCTCGCAGAAACCTGGCCCCCAGAAGACACACTTGCACTTCTAGTCGAGCGTGCTGATGGCCTCTGGATCTATGCCTCAACCATCACACGCTTTGTTAATGATGATAACTCATTAGGACCCGAGCACCAGTTGCGCCTTGTCCTCGAGTTCACGCTGAACGTATCGAGAGTAGCTGGGATGGGCAATCCGCTGGCGGAGATGGACGTCCTGTATACCCTGATCATGCAGCAAATCCCTCCGACTATCAGGGTTACACTCCAGAAGATTCTTCTCATTCAGTCCATGGATATTGTGTATTATCCACGCCACATTGCCAGCTCCCTTCGTCTTTCTGTTGAGCAGTTTCGCAGATGCTGCGCTGCTGTCCACTCTGTTATGCGGCTCAGTGATTCTGCCAAGCCCACTCTGGATGAGATGCGATTGCAATTTTACCATGCGTCGTTCCTTGAGTTCTTGACCGACCCTAGGCGATCTCAGGACCTCTGTGTTCATGGCGTATTTCTGACTTGCCTACGTGCTGAGCTTCTCGAGTGGTTGCATTCCGTCTACTCTTACACAAAAGGTAGATCTCACAATTCATTATCTTTGCCCGAAATAAACGCGTCATCTCCAGATCATTCGGAGGTTATATTGCCCTCTGCGACCGCACTGCCAAAGGAAATAACAGCCAGTGATTGCCATAGATACGCCTTGGACCTTTTTTGGGAGCTATGCTGCATGTCCAATCACCCAATTGATACTTCAACTGCAACACTTATCTCTCGGCTTCCGTTTCGGAAAATATTCAGTCTATTACCCGGAGCAGCGCTGCGGAATCAGTGTCCGTTCGTTCCCCACGACTGTACTCGAATCATGAGAGAAAATGTAGGTTTTCACCCCTGATCATCGCAACTAGGAATACCACTAACATTCTATCGGGATTTCCTAGCTCCCAACTGTGTTCCGGGATAAGATCGCCCGGATTGGCAAGTGTCCTAATCCACGCTGCATGAATCCTAACGACGTGGTTGTGCTGGGCGAGGGAGCAAATGAAGTGATTACACCATATGCATACGATGCTTTTTATTGGGCAAATAACCAGAATGTATGTATCCACTACTCGGAAAGACCTTCAGGTTCTTCTACTCTTTTCACTACAGGTTCAGACAGATATATGCCCTTGCGGGGGCCAGATAAGAAGGGAGGGTGACAAGGAATCGTTGATATGATGTTTTAGCAATAGTAGCATGACGCTCAGTTGAGACTTGCGCTCGAAAATTCGTGGTTGCAGCGTATATTGATTTTTATTAAATAAATAAGAGGCTTGGTAGTGTTTTACAATCATCGCAGATAACTCTAAAGTACAAGAGGCTCGGTAATGTTTTACAATCATCACAGATAATTCTAAAGTACAAGAAAATCTAACTATATTATATTGCATACATATGAATCCACTCAAACTTTCATCTGAGCGTGCATATCATCCGAAGGGAACGAAGGACCAAACGACAACATCTGCGGTAATTCAATCGCGACTTTCCTCTGCTTATTACCGCGGAAAATCCGCGAATCAAATCCCGCGCCCTCTTGAGAGAACATATTGAATGCAGTATCACTAGATCTCGGGATCCGAGAGGGAGGAGCAAAATTAAGGTCGGAGATCACCATACCAGATTGCATAGTGTATTCCGAGTCGGCAATCTTCTTCATGTTTCGGAAGATACGGCATGCCATTGAGGATGCGAGGCATCCCAGGGGGAGTGTTATCATTAATTTAATGTTGGGAGGGATTGAGGGGATAGCTGTTGCGATTAAGATTGGGATCTGGAGTATGAGCGTGATGCTAATATTTGTGGATGATCAGTTCAGGGATACCTAGAAAATAGTCAGAATTAGAACTTACAAGTAATATTGCTGTCCTCCTCGAAGGACAGCTCGAGAGACTTTCGGAAGTGCTTTCCCCAATGTTGCATTTCTCAGTCCAGCGCCATCCTCAAAATCCACATGCAAGTATCCAATTTGATAGGAAATCATGACAAAAGCAAANGTGTCGAATACCAGGAAGACNACACCATTAGCCAGNAGAGGCCGACCGGCAACAGTGTAGGCACAGTAGTTGGTACCCGGAATATGGGAAGCTTGTGCGTCGACGACAGTNAAAGCCATGGTTATGACGACNCCTATCCATANNAAGATGGCTATAGCTTGGACTGGTCGATTATTAGAGTAGACCGCTCTGAGGCGTTGGAGGAATATGAAGGCGGTTGTGGTGATAGTCAAGACGCATCCCACTCCGATGCAGTAGCTCATTGCGAGACAGTGGTCGACGGGATGAGCTATAAATGCCATCAGAAATCGAATTGAAAGCAGGATGGTTTGATGGGCGTCTTACTGAAGGTTATGACGGCCAGTAGCACGAATACTAAGGCAAACAACCTGCGAGGTTCGTTCAGGGAACCTGAGCATCAAATTCAATCGATCGTATTTACCTTGATGCTATGAAACATATTGTGACAAAATGAAGTTTACTACGAGACAGGATTTTGATATCGAGAGGAATATAAATGAGGATATCCCAAATGAAAGCCTAGCAAGGATTGGCACGTTAGACCGCACACAATGGTAGTATATCTAAGGAATACATACGCCAAGCACAGCGAGGCTTAGATTTCTAGCTGCCTCAAACTGAGCAGCGAACTGTGGGGGAATATGATTAAGATATGTATCTGGATTGGGGAGCTGACCAGACTCCATGGTGAGCAACTTTATGGGGAATACACGAAGGGTTAGCGGACCCGACCGCTCTTTATCCTCAAGAATGTGGCTTGAAACTGGTATGGTTTTCCTATAGAAGAAACACTGATGGTTCCATTACCTCTGAGGGTTCTTTGATTGGGAAGATGGAAGAGCTGTCAAGTCCCTTAACGTACAGAGCTGGCGCCGGCTAATTGCTCAGACAACCGCGACAGGGTAGCTAGATGATGCCAACCTACTACCAAGCGACGGCTCCTGCACGTATCGCAACTCGACTAAGTCTTGCCACCATAAGTGCTGGATCGAAGAGGGAGACACACAAAGTTCATCCAGCTACACCGCATACCCAATCGGATTGTTAGCCTAGATTTGTACGCTATGTAAACAGGTTAATAAAAGCCCAGTAGGAACCGAACAACCTCGGGTGTCGGGGCTTCATGATGACGTGGGAGCCTGAGTAAACATGGACTGTCTTCCCAGGATACACCCGTAGCCAAGGAATAGAGCAGGGTGATGAAGCGCGGTCGTGAGTGCTCGTGCATACAATGTGACTAGGAACGGAGCGGGAGCTATTCCAGTTGATAGAGTCCATGGGAGGTAACTGGACTGTAAAATGTATTAAAGTGCCTCTTGAAGCAAAGCGACTTTGCGTTTTAAGACATACATTTGACTCTTGAGAATATCCTGGAGTAGATCGATCAGTCGCGGTGGCTTGGCGGTCCTCTTTATTAATGGGTATGATTATCGTCAGGGTTGGGGAAATTTGATCAGGGCCGTTGCCAGGTTGGATCTTATTAGATCTTATTCCAACTCCCCCCCAAGGGACGACAGGTAATCTTAATACCGTAATCCTGCACAGTGTAGAAACTCCGTCGCCCAAATCAACTTCATCGGTCAATTGAATTTGAGCGCTCGAGCCCTCAAAATATCCTCCCGCTCATTTGGGTAACACTCACTCGAGCGCATCCCAGGATCATACCTTCTACTGGCCCATTGAAACCCGACCCCTTGATTAATGCTTCTATTTCTTGGGATTTTGGATGAAGAAGCGCCTCAAGGTGAGAGCTCTGAGTTGAAAGTATCCCGCGGCGACTCGCGAAGTTCAGTTCAGAGTGGGTCATGCTACTAGAAGTTCGCATAGGTGTAGAAAGCAGGCCAGGAGCGGTAAAGAAAATCTTCCGGCTAAGTGAGAATATCAAGGATTTTATTTCTTCGTGAGAGACTATGGCAAGTAGGCACGAGGTAAGCTGACAAGCAACGCTCATCATGAACTTACCTGGATGATTTGAGGCGGTCAAGCAGTCGGATTGATCAGAATGAAGCGTTCCGACTCATTGTAGATTATTTCAGCGGTCTCCTGAAGGGGGTAAGGAAGTATAGCTACTAAATTCTTTCGAGTGGTATTGAGCCTATTTCTTCTTCTAGTCGAGCTATTGTACCCCTTCAACTTAAAGTTGCTCGTTTTACTAGTTCCTCCATTACAGATCTAGAAGAAGAAACTAAGAGGAAACACGTGGCCTAGTCATTGGTAAGAAATCTGATGGTACCAACGAGAATATGAGCTCTGCGTTACTAACCTATGGCTTTCTGCAGTCCGTAATAATGAGCAGAAAGATAACACTATGATCCTGTGGTCATCTAAGTAATCGCTGGTCGCTAAGAATAGCCATCACTGTCACTGGCCGCAATGTTGTGATCCAGGTCACGCGTTGTACATGCGCGCTGCTTTTCCTCTCCGCCTCCTCCACAGCTAGAACCTGCCAGGTGTAGTATCTCGGTTCAGTTAGCAGAATGTCCAGCCGACCTCGCACCAAACTCTCTGGCTTCTTTAATCGATTATTCGATAAATCCAATCGTAACGCGGTCGCTCCCAGTGGATCAGAACCACCTTCGACAGTTCCTCCTCTCCTCAACCAATACTCTGAGCATGGGATGTTCAGTCAGGCACATGGGCTGGTTTTTAACAATGCCCAGTTCAATAATAATCCTCATTTCAGTAATGTCTCCCCTGATGTGGGATCTGGTGCAGGTGAGTGGCTCGTCACCGCGCTTGTGTTCCGCCTATTCATTGAATGGTGAATAGGGCTGAGAAAACTCCTCAAACACTCAATGCCTGACGCATTCCACGACTCCGCCGCACGGTACCCTCCACCCAAATGTCATCTCAGTACTCGGAAAGAATACATCGCGCAGATTACCGACTGGGCGGCCGGGAACTCGGATCACGAGAAGCCCGTTCTCTGGATGCACGGACCCTTTGGCATCGGCAAGAGCGCCGTTGCGCAGACCAGTGCTGAAGCGCTGAAAGCCACTAGAAAACTTCTGGCAACATTGTTCTTTTCACGCTCCAACGCAGACCGAAGTAACCCGCGGCAGGTCTTCACCTCCATTGCCTATCAGATTGCCACACAATGTAAGGCATATGCTATCGTCATCGACACCCGTATTCGGGAGGATCCTGCCCTCACAACGAAATCACTCGCGACGCAATTCGAAGAGCTGCTGGTCATTCCACTCTGTCAGATAGATGTCACGAAGGAGGATCTCGACGGACGAGTGGTAATAATTGATGGGCTTGATGAATGTCGAGGAGTATCAGAACAGCGCGAGATCATCAAGATAATTGCAGCTTCCGCTCACATGCGCACAACTCCGTTTCGCTGGTTTATCACCAGTAGGCCGGAAGACTCGATCATCCAAACCATGAACACACTTTCCATTTCACCTCTCATCTCTCAAATTGAGCTTCCTGTATCTCGTAAAGTCGACCACGAGATTCTCCTGTATTTGACCGACGAATTTGAGAAGATCCGTGAACAGAATGGTCTCGCAGAAACTTGGCCCTCAGAAGACACTCTTACACTTCTAGTCGAGCACGCTGATGGCCTCTGGATCTACGTCTCGACCATCATACGCTTCGTTAATGATGATAACTCATTCGGCCCTGAGCACCAGTTGCGCCTTGTCCTCGAGTTTACGCCGAATGTATCGAGAGTAGCAGGGATGAGCAATCCGCTAGCAGAGATCGACGTCCTATATACACTGATCATGCAGCAAATCCCTCCGACTATCAGGGTTACACTCCAGAAGATTCTTCTCATTCACTCCATGGATATTGAGTATTATCCACGCCACATTGCCAGCTCCCTTCTTCTTTCTGTTGAGCAGTTTCGCAGATGCTGCGCTGCTGTCCACTCTGTTATGCGGCTCAGTGATTCTGCCAAGCCCGCTCTGGATGAGATGCGATTGCAATTTTTACCATGCGTCATTTCTTGAGTTCTTGACCGACCCTAGGCGATCTCAGGACCTCTGTGTTCATGGCGTATTTCTGACTTCCTTACGTGCTGAGCTTCTCGAGTGGTTGCATTCCGTCTACTCTTACACAAAAGGTAGATCTCACAATTCACTATCTTTGCCCGAAATAAACGTGTCATCTCCAGATCACTCGGAGGTTATATTGCCCTCTGCGACCGCCCTGCCAAAGGAAATAACAGCCAGTGATTGCCATAGATACGCCTTGGACCTTTTTTGGGAGCTATGCTGCATGTCCAATCACCCAATTGATACTTCAACTGCAACACTTATCTCTCGGCTTCCGTTTCGGAAAATATTCAGTCTATTACCCGGAGCAGCGCTGCGGAATCAGTGCCCGTTCGTTCCCCCACGACTGTACTCGAATCATGAGAGAAAATGTAGGTTTTCAACCCTGATCATCGCAACCAGGAATACCACTAACATTCTATCGGGATCTCGTAGCTCCCAACTGTGTTCCGGGATAAGATCGTCCGGATTGGCAAGTGTCCTAATCCACGCTGCACGAATCCTAACGACGTGGTTGTGCTGGGCGAGGGAGAAAATGAAGTGATTACACCATATGCATACGATGCTTTTCGTTGGGAAAATAACCAGAATGTATGTATCCACTCCTCGGAAAGACCTTCAGGTTCTTCTAGACATTCTAACTCTTTTTACTACAGGTTCAGACAGATATATGTCCTTGCGGGGGCCAGATAAGAAGGGAGGGTGACAATGAATCGTTGATGTGATGTTTTAGCAATAGTAGCATGACGCTCAGTTGAGACTTGCGCTCGAAAATTCGTGGTTGCAGCGTATATTGATTTTTATTAAATAAATAAGAGGCTTGGTAGTGTTTTACAATCATCGCAGATAACTCTAAAGTACAAGAGGCTCGGTAATGTTTTACAATCATCACAGATAATTCTAAAGTACAAGAAAATCTAACTATATTATATTGCATACATATGAATCCACTCAAACTTTCATCTGAGCGTGCATATCATCCGAAGGGAACGAAGGACCAAACGACAACATCTGCGGTAATTCAATTGCGACTTTCCTGTGCTTATTACTGCAGGAAATTCGCGAATCAAATCCCACGCCCTCTTGAGAGAACATATTGAATGCAGTATCACTAGATCTCGGGATCCGAGAGGGAGGAGCAAAATTAAGGTCGGAGATCACCATACCAGATTGCATAGTGTATTCCGAGTCGGCAATCTTCTTCATGTTTCGGAAGATACGGCATGCCATTGAGGATGCGAGGCATCCCAGGGGGAGTGTTATCATTAATTTAATGTTGGGAGGGATTGAGGGGATAGCTGTTGCGATTAAGATTGGGATCTGGAGTATGAGTGTGATGCTAATATTTGTGGATGATCAGTTCGGGGATACCTAGAAAATAGTCAGAATTAGAACTTACAAGTAATATCGCTGTCCTCCTCGAAGGAGAGCTCGAGAGACTTTCGGAAGTGCTTTCCCCGATGTTGCATTTCTCAGTCCAGCACCATCCTCAAAATCCACATGCAAGTATCCAATTTGATAGGAAATCGTGACAAAAGCAAAAGTGTCGAATACCAGGAAGACTACACCATTAGCCAGCAGAGGCTGACCGGCAACAGTGTAGGCACAGTAGTTGGTACCTGGAATATGGGAAGCTTGTGCGTCGACGACAGTGAAAGCCATGGTTATGACGACACCTATCCATAGCAAGATGGCGATAGCTTGGACTGGTCGATTATTGGAGTAGACCGCTCTGAGGCGTTGGAGGAATATGAAGGCGGTTGTGGTGATAGTCAAGACGCATCCCACTCCGATGCAGTAGCTCACTGCGAGGCAGTGATCGACGGGATGAGCTATAAATGCCATCAGAAATCGAATTGTAAGCAGGATGGTTTGATGGGCATCTTACTGAGAGTTATGACGGCCAGGAATACGAATACTAGGGCAAACAGCCTGCATTCAGGGAACCTGAGCATCAAATTAAATTGATCGTATTTACCTTGATGCTATGAAACATATTGTGACAAAATGAAATTTACTACGAGACAGGATTTTGATATCGAGAGGAATATAAATGAGGATATCCCAAATGAAAGCCTAGTGAGAATTGGCACGTTAGACCGGACAAAAATGGTAGTATATCTAAGGAATACATACGCCAAGCACAGCAAGGCTTAGATTTCTAGCTGCCTCAAACTGAGCAGCGAATTGTTGGGGAATATGATTGAGATATGTATCTGGATTGGGGAGCCGACTAGACTCCATGCTAAGCAGCTTTATGGGGAATATACATAGGGCTAGCAGATGACCGCTCTTTATAACGAAAATGTGGCTTGAAACCGGTATGGTTCTCCTATAACAACCACTGATAATTCCCTTGCCTCTGAGAGCTCCTTGATTGAGAAGGTTGGAAGAACTGTCAAGCACCCTCACGTACATCGGAGCTGACCCCAGATGATTGCTCAGACAACTGTGATTGTACAGCTAGATGATGATACCAACCCACTAAGCAACGGCTCCTGCACATGTACCGCAGTTAAGCCAAGACTCCCCTGTATAAGAGCTGCCTCGACGAGGGAGCCCCACGAGAGCCCACCCGGCTAGACCACATACTATACATCGGACCCTCGGCCAGTTTTGTATGCTATGTACACAATATAATTCAAGCCCACTATAGACCAAACAATTTCGGGTGTCCGGGCTTCATGATGATGCGGGAGCCAGAGTATACATGGATTCCCTTCCTAAAATACGCTTGCAGCCAAGAAATAGAGTGGTATCATGAAGCTTTATTGTAATTGCTCGTTTACACATTGTAGCCAGGAACGAAGTGGAAGCTATTCCAGCCATTTGACTCAGGGGAAGTAATTGGACTGTAAAGTGCACTAAAGTGCCTCTCAAAGCAAGGTGGTTTTGCGTCCTAAGGATCAGATACCACGAATTTGACTCCTGATACTGGAGTTTATTGATCATATCAATCATCGCAGTGCCGCGGCAGTCCTACTTGGTATTAATGGGTATGATTGCCGTCCGGGTTGGGAGGAATTAATTAGGGCTGTCGCTAGGATGGACCTTGTTAAATCAGAATCAATCTCGTGCTCGAGGAATGACAGGTAGTCTTGATATCGTAATTCTATAGATTGGAGAGACACCTCCGGAATCAATTGGATCGGTCAATCAAGTATGAGCTCCCTAAATAACCTACTGCTCATTTAGGTGCACCCGGTCGCACTCGTCCCAGGATCATATTCTTCCACTGGCCCATCAAAACCCGACCTACTAGTTAATGCTATCACTCTTGGGACTTTATATGCAGAAGCCTCTCAATGATGTAAGATCTGGGTGAAAGGCTCCTCGCCGAGACTCGCGAAGCTGAATTCAGAGTGGGTCATCACTAGACCAGAAGTTCGCATAGGTATAAAAAAATAGGCCCACAGCGGCAGAAAATTCTTCCGTTTAAGTGAGAATATCAAAGGTTGTATTTTTTGCTGAGAGACTACGGTAAGTAGAGACGAGGTCAAGCGACAGGTAACGCTCGTGCGCATCTCTCATCATGAATTAGCCTGGATGATTTAGGGTGTCGAGCAGTTGGGTTGATCAAAAAGAAGCATTGTGTCTCCACGAAGCTCGTTTGGGAGCCTCCGAGTTCGCCATGAAGCAGTTCATCAATGTGAAAAATAATACTTGTTGGCAAAGTAGCTGCATGACATGGTATTCCTCTTCAGCCCGAGCAGGCTGACTGTTGGTTGAGATCAGAACAGTCGTACAACAGTAGGAAACGTAAGCCATCAGATTCTCTAACTTGGCTAACTAAGGTGAATAGTCTATGAAACGTCCTTATCAATAATCATTGACCGAGATAGACATATGTCGACAATGATCCTTAGAGCAGAATCTACGGTATATACGTAACACGTCTCAAGTCTGTGAATCGGAGCAACAAATAATTAATTATGGCATCTTCATTAGTATTATTACACAGTTTAATATCCTATTCACATGAAATCCCTGATCCATGGTTTTGTAGAAAGGCTTGGAGAGTCATACACCAGAAAGACGGCGGCGAAAGTTGGGCAAAATGTATGAAACGGTATAAGTGATGCCAGGATATCGCCATATCGGAAGAATGGGAGTCTAGAGTGTCAGAAAATCTCAGTCAAGCTGTACCCAACCTGGCAAGATCGTGCGTTTTCGGCCCGTGGCAGAAGAGGACTCCGAAAGAGTCGGCGCGAGTCACGCGACAGCTCGGAACGCCGCGCCCCTCAACTTTTGTTGACACCTATTTTTATTGGACACCCTTCGAGTTGGGCAGTCTTGTCACCCTTGCGGTGTTCCAACGCCTCATTTTGCCATGTCACATGCTGAAGATTCAGGCTTCATGACCTCGGTATCTGTACAATTCAACACTCGATAATGCACAATCCTCGAAGGAGCTAGCTGTTAATCTGACTAGCTCGTTGAGGGTCGGGCGGCCAATTCAAAATCCGTCTTACCTGTTTCAAGTTCAGCCTGAAGGACAAGGAAGGTTCAGTCCCACCATTGCATACTTAGTAGCGCAGATGGACCTCTTTCTTGTTGTGCCAATCCTGCTGACGCTTCTTGGCTGGTCGCTGGCGATCCCGTTTAGCTCAGGTTCTGGCTTAGGGTCATGTTTGCTTCAAGATATGTTAGTGGCCATCCCTCCCACACACGACCAAAATATATCAAGCACGACTTCTGTCTCAGACGAGCCTCTGTTCTATCCTGCTGTGCATCAAACTACCGCGTCGTCGTCTCCGATGGTTTCCTCGCTCGCCGCCTCTCCGGGAAACGCTCCGATGACGGTTACAATAACCGTAGTCCTTCAGGCTTCCTCTATTACCGAATACGTCACTCTCCCTCCGATGACGACGACGAAGACAATCGAAATCACTCCGACCCATTCTTCCTCGGTTGAATCTAGACCTCGACCAACGGAAGCTCCAGGATCGGGTTCTTCTCTCACCTCATGGTCAGCGCCATCGCGAATGGCGGATCTCTCGAGCTTCGGAATCACCTATTTTCCAAGCGGGCAGCATAACGTCCAAGTAGTCTCCTCTCTTTCTCTCGATATTTTTCGCAACATCGCTGGCGAAGAAGATTCATTGATTCAGATCCTTTACCCAGCCCATTCCGTTAACCCAGCCCAAGAGCCTGTCGGCGGGGCAAGCTTTTACGCCTCCCCGATCGACCTTTCTTCGGCTACGAATGTCTCATTGCAGTACAGCGTGTTCTTTCCACTTGGCTTTGATTGGGTTAAGGGAGGTAAATTACCTGGGTTGTATGGTGGTCGAACCGGTTGTTCCGGTGGAACGGATGCTGAAGACTGTTTCAGCACGAGACTTATGTGGAGAGCTCAGGGTGTCGGTGAGCTTTACCTGGTCAGTCTGGTATTGGAAATTCGACTATATTGCTCATGTTATAGTTAGTATGCCCCTAAATCCCGTCAGCCAAAATCACTCTGCTCAGCTCCTGGATCAGCTTGCAACACAGATTACGGCTTTTCAATCGGACGTGGCTCCTTCAAATGGCCAAGTGGCAAGTGGACCAGCGTCACCCAAACCGTTGCTTTAAACACCGAAGGAAAGGCTAACGGAGGGTTTGCGCTATCTGTCAACGCTCAACCAGTCATTGAGAGGCGTGACATATTCTATCGCGATGGCGATCTGGTGTCACCTGCGAAACCTACCAAAACAGACTCTGGTCCACCCTCTACAAGAAGTCACACTTTGGCTAGCGCTACCAAAACATCAAGCAGCGGCGGGTTACTTGGAGATCTCCTAAACCCTTTGATGAATCACGGTACCAGTTCGCACCGACTTTCAGATGACGACGATCGTCATCAAGAAGCTCCTCATTGGGTAGATCGCATACAACGCCTATTCTCCGTGAACGTCGTGGCCAGGAAAAATATTCAACAGTATTCAGCGAATCCGGCGAATATTGACGTTCAGATACCTCTACTCTCTGCGAGTTTAGACATCGGTGGAGATATGTCGGTACACGTCGGTTTCGGGGATGATCGTGATGGCAGTGATGGCACCAAGGAGCAACATTCCGACCAGGTTGGACTTCTCGGTATTTTCTTCAGGTGTGTTATTTCCAGTGCACTCCACGTCATAATAGCTAATATGGTGTCGAAGTACGTTCTTCGGAGGCCATGAAGATAAATATGCGACGCCGAAGGACCAGTATATCTGGTTTAAGGACTTTTCTCTTACGATCAATGGATGAAGAACGAACGTCATGCTACTATCTGCGTTTTGTGGTTCTCACTATCGTAGACATCATTGTTTGGCCCTCGTTTCATGTTTGAGTATACCCACAAATTGATTGCTAGATCCAGGCTGTTTAGCCTCGAGTGCTTAGCACGAGCGCATCTGGCAATATTCTGACCCCATTAGTTGGGACGAGATTTCATGTATATTCTCGAGGGCGACTCATCGACCACATGAACTTTTCATCGTTTGACTTTTTTGAGTATGATTTGAGTTGGGATACTAGTATCACCCGCCTAGCCTGAACAAACTGCAGGGCCACATTGATGCGTCATTGAGAGAAAGTGAATGCACAACCCATATAGATGATCTTACAACAAACTAGCCAAACTTGCCATGACAGATACGTCAATGGTACTATACGATTGTGATGTGGACTGGACCGTACCGATTCTTAAGTTGCACACCACCAGACCACCTCACCTCGAGTCAGTCTCATCCGGAGTCTTCCACATAATTACTGCTCTCTGCTCGAATGCCTCGTCACTTACGTCTTCCTGAATTTCAGAAATCCACTCAAGCGGGCTATAGCTATCGCGAAAAGAGTTTGGCAATCGAACTCGCGGGGGCTGAAGCTCGGTTCACCCAAGTTAGGTAAGTAAATCAGGTTCAAGCCCATAATCACGGCAGAAGAACCCTTCCCGGGGAATGACTGCGAGACCGAGTGCGGGAGTGGGAGTAAATTCGTTGCAGTGAAAATAGCATCGGAGGTCAAAAGGAGAAAACTAGATACATAAAATGACATTTTCGTTAGATATCTATTGCCACAGCAAATACGTTCCCTCGTTGACTACTTACTATACATCCTAGTATTTTAGAATCGCTATAGCTCTCTCTATTAAGCTGATGGCTTGTTTGCTCTGGGTTCACATGAGAAGTTGCTTTGGTGATCATAAATTATCATTAAAATTACAATATAAGATGTACGGCACCACTCCAATGGGCCAGCCAAAATCACTAACGCCAAGCCTGAACGATTTCTCCAGCGCTTCAATATTCTAATGTTTAACATCATGCTGCATTTCCTTGTCCGGCGACGAAGGTCCAGAAGACGTGGATGCCTTCGGTGGAAATCTGATTGCAGCTGGGTGGGGTACAGATACGGTAGGCGGTCGAGCGGAAGAGCTGATCCCGGATACCTGAAGTCGAGAAGAGGGAACGAAGTTGACGTCGGAAACAGTGGCGGGGAACCGGAGCTGATTATCGTCCATCTTCATGTTGCGGAATATACGGCATGCCATCGATGCTGCAAGGCAGCCCAATGGGAACGTCAACATCAACTTGAGGTTCGGTGAAACCGACGGGATAGCCGTAAGTACGAGAACTGGTATTTGAAGACAAAGGGTGATCCTGATGAAGAGTTAACCCTCTGCCGTACGAGACCATAATGGGGTCAAAACCTACAAATAATACTGCTGACCTCCTCGAATAACAGCTTGAGAAAGTCTGGGAAGAGCCCTTCCCGAGACTGCAGCCACAAATCCAGCTCCATCTTCAAGGTCCAGGTGTGTATATCCTATCTTATAGGAAATTGCCAAAAAGGCAAACGTATCAAATGCGACGAAGACAACTCCGTTTGCCAGCAGGGACCTGTCTACTACCATATAAGCGCAGTAATTCGTCCCTGGAACATGCGCCGATCTTGCATCAACGACTGTGAAAGCCATGGTGATAACTACGCCTATCCAAAGGAGGATGGCGATGATTTGAACGCGTTTATTCCCTGAATAAACAGCCCTGAGGCGCTGAAGAAATATGAATGTCGTTGATGAGATGGTCAAGACACATCCAACCCCGATGCAATAGTTGATTGCATTACAATGATCCACCGGATGAGCTGTCGCCATGAAATCAGCCTAAAGAGCAGATGATTGCACGTAAGCGGACTCACTGAATTCAATAACTGCGAGCGCGGTGAACGTCAGCGCAAACAATCTGAAAGCATTCGTTAGGACTAGGGTATTTGTTCGTCTCACTGTTGTACTCGCCTTGACGTCACGAAGCACACCGATACCAGATGGAAAGCGCTCCGGCGCAGAATTCTTATATCATCTGGAATATATATGAGAATATCCCATATCATTGCCTAACGAAGTAGTCGAGCGATTGGGCTCAGAGCAAATTAGCGCACTGAGAAATTCCACTTACGCCAAGCACCGCAAGGCTCAAGTTCCTAGCTGCTTCAAACTGCGCCGCCTGGGCTGGAGGAAAATGATTCAGGTATGTGTCAGGATTGGGGAGTGCAGACATCGTGGCATTGATGGGGGAAGTTTAGAAGGCAGAACGGTCCTTTATCGCTGACTGAAGCTGTGTGGGCAGAGAGACCGCTAAACTTAACCAAGAAAAGATCAATGATTGCTCCACTGCTAATTTCCTTCTCTTGAGAAAGTTCTAACAATAGTCTCCGATAATATGAGGAGATGAGCTGCAACGGTACCAATCAATCAAATTACCAGCTAGTTAACTTACTGATGAGCAACTAACAGCACTGAAATACGGGTGACTACCAGTTCTGCTGGTGGTGGTGGTAGTTTTCTGGAGATAAGGATGCTAGGACAGCGAGATAACGATTGAGCTTTGCCTAGTGTGGGAAATGTTGAAAACTTCAACCTCGGGCAAGCTTCTCGATGATGTTGATGCGAAGTACGTAGATGCAGACTTGTCTTCTGAGAACTGCTCATTTCCTTGTAGCCAAGCCAATTGTCATTGTTTGCTATAGAAATTCTTAGCGAGATCAGAGGTTGCTGCAACGAGCTGAAACCAGGAAATTGCTAGATGTTAGGCTGTACGTAGCTGCAGTGTTGTTCCAGGTACTGTTTTCCAGAGACGCTCGGAGTGCAGCACGGAGAGTGTCATTGCCAAGTATTGGATCTCGTTGTAGCTTTAACGCGGTTAGAACTGAGTTAGAGAAGATCGTGTGTTGGTGCTTTACAGTTTGGCTACTAGACTGATCATGTCGAGGCTGGGTGATGTTGATCAAATCATGACAACGGACGTCCATCAAGGGGCTTCGGCTGATGCAGATGGAATGGGTGGATTTCGTGCGCGGTTAGAATTGAGGCACTCCCTCTAACACGATCAACCTTCAAGTAATTCACTTGTCAATCATGCTCATTGTCTGAACTTGCCTTATGACTGATTGTGACGGTCCCGGCTCCGTCGCCTTGATCCATCCTTGTGCCCTTGAACACCGAGTTGATATTAATAGGTATTTAAGTACCAGGACGTGTGTACAAACCATCTCGTCCCTGAGATTGAGAGCTGAGTCAGAATGGGGAATGCCGTACTTAAAAAGGACATCAGTCACTTCAGGTCAACAACCTATTTGAACCTTCTCTCCTAGGCTATACCTAAGTATTGACGAACCTCATGGACCTCGATTTCTTTGCTATCCCGTTTCCTCCTGGATTCAGAGGGATCGCCAGCCCACCACTGGCGGTAGCCCCCACGACGTCTACTCGATTCGCAGATAGTCCTGGGGATAACTGGCTCGATACTAATGAGCAGCATGACGAGGATGGAATACAATATTTTCCTACAGCGCTTGATCCAAGATTGGGCTCCGAAACACGTCGTAGAGCAATTCGATCAATGTATGTTTGTTGGTCATCGATCATCCCTTACTCGCCCTCGGTCTGAGATAACTGCCTGTAGACCACCACTCTTGAGGGCAAAAGAGTTAGTCATGTGTCGATTTATCAACGAAATTACAGACACGAAGGATTGGACAGTCTGGGTGCGACATATAAATTTTGAAAAAGAGCTGCATCAAACTCGCTATGTAGATTGAAAACATGGGATTTGTCAACGAAAAGACCGCCGATGTACTTGCGCGCAGCTCGAAACCCAAGTTTACCAAATGGATGGCGGGATATTGCTTCGCAGAGCTTCGACGTGCATCGAAGAACTACGAGTCCGATGGGATCCTCCTTGCTTATAACGGCGTTTTTAAGTCTGATGAAGTGATTGAGCCCGGCTTACGCGACGACA
>JANIEX010000436.1:0-31984 GCA_027627405.1 Leucocoprinus birnbaumii | reverse complement strand
GCCGTTTTTGATGAAGTGATAGTCCTTGATGACGACAAGATTCGAACTTTTAATGACATCCTAGATTATGTGAGTCATATTTTCCTGTCCATCTCTCTGTCTAACCCGACTATCTAAGGCACTCAGAGAGAATTTGACGGAGCTCAAAGAGCGGGCTCATGCTCTGACCCTACTCTCAAGAGCTGTAGCAGCAAAGCAGATTTATCCAAAGCGACTGATGGTTGAACCTCTGCAATATCACTCAGAACCAAAGGCCTCTGGTGGATTCGGGGCTGTACACCAGTGTATTGACCCGAATCTGTGCGTCAAGGTCATGAGAATAGATACTAAACCGAGATCATTCGCGGTGAGCTTTTTTTCATCTGTCCCACAAGCTCAGCCCAGACTAACATGATCTCTGAATCTTCAAGACGTGGGTGAAAGAAGTGGTTCTTTGGGCACACGCTTCTCACCCGAATCTCTTGCCGCTCACAGGAATGTTCTTTGAACAAGGCGACGGAACAGTCTCAAAGATTTGCCTCGTTTGCCCATTCCTGGGAAATGGCAACCTGTGCGAGTATGCGCCTCGTATCCCTCAGCAAGATCGATTCTCTTTGGTTCGTTGGAGGATGTTCCTGTCACCTGATACCTGTTTTGATTTAAACCCCTCTCCGTCAGCTACTTGACGTCGCTGACGGTCTACAATTTCTCCACATCATGGGAATTGTCCATAGCGATCTGAAAGGAGTAAGAGCAAAGAGTCTTTACCCAACTGCGTGAATAAGCTAACTGGTATGATCAAGCAAAATGTCCTGATAACAAGCGAATATCGAGCGGTGATTACCGACTTTGGATCATCTCGTGCCATTTCTACCACAACCACTGCCACCACTACAACGGCTTCTACGTACACACTCTGCTTTGCTGCGCCGGAGGTTTCTTTGGGAGGTGGGAAAGCGACAACAATGGCCGATGTCTGGTCTTTTGGGTGTCTGATCTTCCAGGTTTACATCATTTCTACCTCTTCTTTTTGATTCGTTTCTTGATAGCCCTTTTATAGACTCTTTCACGCAAATCACCATATTACCAGTATTCAACACCACAATTATATGCCACGCTTCTTAAAAGGGATCCTCCACTTCGGCCTGGCCTTGCGATTACTGGAACAAATGCTAACACCGATTCCGAATCCGACTCCAACTCGGAGGAATTTTCAGACGAGGATGAGGATGACGACTGGGACCCGGTTGACGACGATGCCTGGAGCCTTATTTTACGATGTTGTGCGCCCCAACCGAAGGACCGGCTCGAAGTCCCCGAGATCCAAGAGGCGATCAAGACTCTCCCTTGTGTTAGGTTATCCCTCTTGAAGAATCAACTTGGTGATATTCTACAGGATCCAGTATCAATGAAGAACCTGTCTAAGCTCAAAGGCACACGTGCACAGACAATGATTGACTACCTGTACTGTGTGAGTAAACATGCTCGGGTGAAACGTCTATAATAGCACTGCTGACTCCGACCCTGTTCATCCGTACCTAGCTCCTTGCAGATCCGCTGGATAAGAGGACGCCTCGAATCCAAGTTTTCCGCCTTCTTTATGAACTGTGCATCTCCTCTCATCAGATACCACGATTTACAGGGATGTTGTCGTCTCTCGAACTTCAGTTTACCTCATTTGATTATTATAAATCGGGCTATGGGCTGTATACAGGCAAGCTAGCAGAAAGAAATGTGTGGTGCATAAGTCGCTCGTGGAACGAAGTATTGGAGGTATGACCAACCAAATTGCGCAGTACCTCCCGTCAGCACCTCTCATACCCGCCCTCAGCCTTTGCTACAGGAGATACTCATCTCCCAACAACTTTACCACCCCAACATTTCATACGTAGCGGGTATGACCGACCTCGATGGAGGTGCTCTCATCTACCCTCTATCCGGAGAAGGGCTGTACGATGTTTCTAACCTTTTGGATCGAGACGTGTTGGCTCTCCGCCTTCCAGTTAGTCACCTCCAACCATTTATGGTGGCTTCTCATCGGTCCATTCACAGATTTTTGATTTGGCATCCGGCTTGACATATCTACATAATCAAGGGATAGTTCATGGTAGCCTCCAAAAGGTATGTTCGAGATAAACAGCAAGGCAGGTAAACTAAATGACGAGACCAGGAAAGCATCAGTGTCAATATCCATGGAAGAGCCTGCATAAGAGGCTTCGACCTTGCATATTTCAAATCCGACAAAGTAGCAGAGTCGAAACATGTACCAGAGATAATGAAACAAGCCCGTGAATCGCACTACATTTTTTCCGACAAGCCATGGGTTGCTCCAGAACTGCGCCATGAACCAGAAGAGTGGCATGGGACGGCGGGAGATATGTGGGCGTTTGGGATCTTGTGTTTCAATGTATGTAAAGTGCTCCTTTTCTCCTAAGCTGCCTTACAAATGCTGGCCATTTATTGCCTATTTTATCAGATCATGCGTTTGGAGAACAAGGCAGATCCTATCACTTATTCCGCGCTCGTGCAGACGGCGGCTTCGCAGATCGCGGAAGGGGTTTCTCCACTGACTTCCGAATTCTTGTCACACTTCGATACTCGAGACCAGGCCATTTTGAAACTTGTTGACCGTTGTTGGCACCAAGATTCCGACAGGCGGATCAATGCTGGGGAGTTCCTGCACGGGCTTCGGTTAGCTGGGATATCCAGGAAGGATCAGAGTGAGGACGAGAAGACATATAAAGAAGAACGGCAGTTCTGGGCAAGACAGCGAGAAGGAGGAGATAATCCAATGGCTGACGTGGACCTGGAGGATATTGGCCATATCTTTGATACTCTGTCTCAATCCAGTAAGTTGAGCATCTTCACTGAACTTCCGCTGTTCAATCAATCATGCGTTAGTCGAACCTGGTGAGGACGCCGTGAATCTATCTGAACTTTTGCCCTGGAAAGGCACCCATTCATCGAATCAGCATTATATCACAAGCCTCTTGCTTCTGATGGCGAAACGTCCTCATTATAGCCAATGACTGGTTACTTGTACAGTAGACAATTCTGAAATTTGTTTAGTTCATCAGTGCCTTTTGTTGTATCCGTGTCCTTGCCTTTCTTCTTTCTCCAATAAACTCATTACCCGACACTCACAATCACCTTCAACTGCAGCAAGATTCTCTTATTCACTTATACCCCTATCCTACACTACCCCATTGGCAATAATTCAGATGCAGAGGTTGATTGATGGATTAAACCAGTGTAGTTGCACTCAGAATCCAAATGGATTCTGAGTGTAACTACACTGGTCGATGAACGGACGAACAGATTGTATCCGTTGAGCAAACCGATACGGATGGATACAAACGGATGAGTAAAAATCAATCCAGTAGGCAAACCGATGGAAACGGATGAATCGTTCAATCCGTTGCGTCCTGAGACCTTAACAATTGATATTGATGGATTGATGATCGTTGAATTTCGGATTAATGCAAGCTGCTGACTGAATTGTTTCTTGATTTTGTAAGATTTTTCAGCTACAGTGATGCTCAGTATTCCTTACTACAACAATACTTCTGGAAAGTGAATGTACTCAGAGCATAGACCTAAGAATAGCAGGAAGCTCACAAAAATCAGCTCCGGCGGACTGCGGTGGAAATGAAAGCCCGCCAACCTGAAATCACAGCCAATCATAGACGTCTCGAGTAGATAAGTTCAAAGTGTATTATTCAAGTCATTTCCATCCATAGTATCTATCTATCCAAGCATAACGAAGCAATCTGTATCTGAGTCTAACGTATATCTGAATCATCCTTCCATCCATCATCCTTCCATCCATCATCCATCCGGCCATTCATCCATCACCTAATACTAAGTCGTCTAATCTGTATCTAATGATCTGAGTCTAACGGATGATATCCGAATCATACATGATCCATCCGGCTATTCATCCATAATCTAACAATAAGTTGTCTAATCCAATAGCTAAATATCATACTTGGCATATAAGGTCAGTAATCCAAGTTCACCTGGTCATTTCGCCTTCGAGTTCCCTTTCCCAGCAGACTTGGTCCGTGCACTGTGAGGTAAAGCGGTCACTAAGCAGGCTGCCACGGCGTGCCAAGGGTTGTGATATTACACGTACTTTGCCTTACGAGAAATGGGCTTCTTGCTAGAGGGTCTGTGTGGATTTAGTTAGTGAGCAAGATCCACGCTAAAGAGATATTCACTCACTTTGCAGCGGATCGAGAAGCCAGTTTAGGCACAGGATCAACAGCTCCTCCACTGTTGCGTGGATGGAGCGTTCTCCCAGCATTGTCTGCCATAGCAGGAGCTAACTCCTTGTTGTCTGCCCTCTTGCGTTTTCCTACCACGGTTTGATCTCTTCGTGTGCTCACTGTTAGTGGGAGCATTGTCATCTGGGCTGGCAAAGGCTAGGCCAGCCCTGACAACATCACCGCCGCCTTCTTGAGCACCAAGAAGAACAGAAGGTCCCTGAGCGACGGCACCTCCACCGGTCAGAGAATAGGCTCCTGAAATGTTGAGACCCTGGCTGACATGTGCTGAGGTAGGTGGATGTAAGAAGAGGCTTGGCGGAATATAGGCAGACTGAGCTAGAGGAGCTATGTATGTGCCAGAGATTTGGCGGTGGGCGACTCCTGATTGAGTTTGATCGGAATGATCAAATATGGCAGCCGAAGTGGGGGGTTGTACTAATCCTATACTCGGAGACACTCCAACGGAAGGGACATGGGTTGGAAATGCAGTTGAAATAGATGAATCCGGCGTTATTGCAGGGGAATGACTACCTGGAGGGGTAGTGAAAGCATGCAGAGGAAGGGAAAGGGGTGATGGTTTTCCATCACCAACTGTGGGAACCGTGGCATTAGCGTCTTCTGGTGTGAACGAGGTAGATCCAATGGGAGGGGTGGTTGGAGGAGAAATGAACGCTAGATGTGCATCAGAACGTGATGCACTGAGTGGTTTAAAGAGAGACGTAGTTCCATGAGCATTGAGTGCCTGAGCGAACTCATGTAACCAGTCAATAGATTTCATATTGATGGGGTTCGAAAAACCCAGACTGGCAAAGTCGTCTGGACGAGACAAGAGCTTCATGCGTCCTTCATCGGTTGCAAGGTCCGGCCAAGGCAAGTTCTCTACAGTGCGTGGCTCTTGTTAGTTGCCGCTCCGCCCTATCCGATTGTGAGAAAATGTTTCCAAAGAGTCTGAAGATGATCACTTACTCCAATCTACGCAAATTTCCTTGAATAAGATTTTCTTGAGGTCCTTTGGGACACAGTTTTCGTAGTCAATTGAGAAGCAAGGAGCTGTCCTCTGGCGGTCTGATATCATTCAAATCGAAAGAATAAGCCGTCACAAAATTGTCGAAGTAATCAGGACTGGGAACTGTGACGTACATGGAAGATAGGCGCAGGCGAGTTCCTTGAACGATATCTGGATGTTCTCTCGAAATGCCTGAACTGTGGCAATGATGCCAGCTTCCTTACTTGGGATATATGCATTAGATGCGAAGGAGCTAGACCAGGAAGACGTCAGAAAGCTGAAGTCACACTTCAGAAAGTGATCACTCACATGTCCGTTTTGATAGCCTGGTTCGCATCTTGATATGAAACAACAAGCATAGCGACAGCATCCCCTGCTTGTCCAGCACCCCACCCAAAACGATCCGAGATGCAGTCGGATAATTGATCTGAAATTAGTTCTTGACGCCTATCACTGGATCAGCCCAGGTATTCAGTGGGAGATGATTGAAAAAAGCTCACAAATACACGTCGTCAGTCGTGGGCAAAGCCTTATGGAGCTCAGTCTCGACGTTGGCTTGAGCCTTGTACCCGGCAGCCTCATCCTCTGACAAGGAGTCTCCAACTTGGCGAAGTGCCGAGTTGTAGCAGCGGAGGTAATCGCCCTTCGAGGTGATGCCCTCAGAGGCAACACGATCCCACATAAGTGCTTCTACCATCTCCTTCTTCTGAGGTTCCCTTGCCATTACTTGCATCCACCGAACACTACTAGTGCTAGCAGTAGAGGTTGACAGTTGAGCGGCTCCTTGTGCATTGGTGTTGGCGCTGGGTGTCAAATGATTGCGAAAGTAGCGATCAATTTTCTAGAGTGATAGCAAGAGTATTAGTACGCACTTCAAAAATCAACACAGTAAAAGCAAAATTGCAACTCACATTGGGTATGTCGTCCCCGCAGGGCCCAAACCTCTTCTTAAATTTGCCAAAGATTTTCTTATGAACCCAACCGATTTGACCGCCGTACTCTGGGTCACTGTTGTGGAGAGTGTTGAACTCCTTCTGAAACTTCTTAAGCCAAGGCAACATCTTCGACATCTTCCCTTTTTCAAGGCAAGTTATTAAGGGGCAAGGATTGTTTTGAATGGACTTGTCGTTGGTGTTGTTGTTGTCATCGTCGTCACCTGGATCATAGTCGTTCTGATCGCTCTTGAGGTTGTTGCCATTATCAGGATTGTCAATGCTGGAATTAGCATCGGAGGATACATTGGTATGAGGAGACAAAGCAACAGGAGGAGATGGAGCAGGAGGAGTGGGTATTGTGGCAGCTCCGGTAGTAGTGTCAGAGAGAGACGAAGTGGGATCACTGAGTGATGGAATGGGATTGCTGAGTGATGGATTGTCAATCACAGACGGAAATGGCATGTATGGAGCGAAGGCGGCAGGATCAAAGTCCAAGCTGTTGCCGAGAGTACCACCGACATCATTATAGAAGTCGGGGTCAGCAGCAGCAGCAGCAGCGAGTAGGGCGTTGAAGTTGCTGGAGAAGTTGATGGGGAAGTTGTATCCAGCCACGGTCGCCATGTTCAACAGCTAGAGAGGTGAGAATGAAAGGCAAGAAAGGTGGAAGAAAATGGCTGGCTTTTATAGATTTGGTTGACATCGTCGACTGTGACGTTTATTCCAAAGACCTCTCGTACCAGAATCGAGTTCACCTCGATATCGAGCGCTTCTTCATAGTATTATACAGACTATCTTCAGGCTTGGCAATTGAACCTAGGTGCGATAGCCGCCAACTGACCTATTTTGAGTTTAATGTCCGTAGAGAGCTAGTTGGCCCTGGAGAATTTGATCAGTCCTAGGTATTTGAGTTGGCATGCCTGGACATCAACCCACTTGGTGACGCCCAGAACTAACTTATGTTACATTTACCAAAAGGGCAGACTCCGGCGTTCATAAGAATATGCCGTGGCGCTAACAACTTAAGCCAATTGAGCCTTTTTTGAGTGAATATCTTAAACTGTTCATCGATTTTCGGGTTCAATTCAACACGGATAGGACGGATTGTTGAATGGTCGCATGGATGGATGAATCCATCCAATCAATCATTAGTCAAAGGTCAGTGACATGCAAAAAATATCACTGACAAGCCGGTCAATGGATTATAAGACAGATTATAATCCATCCATCGGATTATAATCTGTTCAAATGAACTGTAAAATCCATTCATCGAATCAAAAGAGCATTCAACGGATCCAGTATTGAATACACACCATTAGAACTTGAGCAATTCCGGCTCTCACTCGATTGAAGGTAGGGTCAAGGCAGACTTAGAGCGGGATAGCTCTCAGAATGGATGGATGGATAAAATGGGAACGGCTCAACCATTCATTTCAATCGACGTCTTTCTTGTCCCCACCTGTCAGCATGAGTACCATATCGTCGCAATCTGAGAACTCCAATGCTCCTCCCCATGCCAGACGTCTCCTCTTGCCTTCATCCCTGACCCACTCGAAGCCCAATTGTCGTACTTCAATCCATGAGCAGAACGTCGAGATTATTTATTATCATAAGGTGAAGTCCTGTACCAGATGCACTATAGGAACCACATGGCTCAATCTCTATCATAGGCGAAAGAAAATCCTCGTATCAGTGTCGTATCACTCGATGAAGGATACCTATTCTACAGCGATAACCCAATGTTCTACACCTGGACCCATTTTCCTGATACTCTACTTGAAATATTCGATATGCAACGCCGTCGCTTTGTCCCTATCATGGAGGAGACCGCCATTTATGTCGACTGCTTTCGACACCCCCGTCTTCTCATTCGCAAGGAGGGGTTAGACAACTGCTCTTGCCCTCAGCTTCAGAAGCATATCAAGGATCTATGGGATTACGATGGAGAGCCTGAGGATAGTGATGATGGTTGGAAGGATGTTACGCTACCTGATGCCGAAATGGATGGTAATGACTTTGTACCAGACAAAGAAGGGTCGGAAGGGTCGGAGGAGGGAGAGGAGGGAGAGAAGGGAGAGAAGGAAGAGGGCTGCAGTGGATGTGATGATAGGTGCGATGGATGCTTTGAGGACGCGGAGGCCTGTGATGTTGAGATGTCGGAGTCATATGAGCTCATTCTTCGAGATACATTTCTTCGAGATACTGACATGTTTGAAGCCACTCACCAGAGTCACCAGCCCCAAGCAATTATCACCGGCGGCGGCTCTCAGCCAGGCAGCACAGAGGCCAGCCCTACACCTGCTACACCGCCTTNCACTCCCTTTCCCTTGTTCTTCGACTCTCCTTCAGCTCCCACTCCTGGACAGTCCGTTTATCCCTCAACCCCTCCACCTTCCTGTGTTCCCTTATCCAACGACATCAGGCAATACTTCGAGTCCTTACAGCGCAATCCAGATGAAAACCCCTTCATCACTCATCAAGACCCTTCACCTCTCGTTCCGCCGACCTTCCTGGGTAACGAGCTTGTCGCTGCAACCCCCAAACAGGGTGTTGTTCAGACACCAAGCCTTTCTCCTAGCATCTCAACGATGGCTGTCACTGGGTCGTCATGGTCCTGTTCCTTCGGTAACATTCTTGTTCCTGCTACTCCCCCGAGTTCCAAAACGGCGCCTCCAGCTCCTGTGATTCCGAACATCATGTATGAGAAAGGACAGTATCACTACGATCTCACCTACCTTGACTAGATATTGTTCTCTTTCTATTGCTGTAATGGATCGTCAGTACTCTCAGTTTCAGGCAACAATTAGTTGGATAGATGATACTGGTAGATGTTTTATCTGCAAATTATTTCCGTTTACGCACCTTAACGATACAATGAACTTTATTCTCACTGTCTGCCAACACGAATCACTTCCGGGAATGATTGATATTGAAGCCTGCGACCTGAAACAAGTCTCTGAGGCTTGCAATGGCCTCGTCGGTGTATATCCAACTGAGGGAATAGCCAGTCTTCTACAAATCAAAAATACTGTTAGTACGTTCGCAGCATGAAACTCAGTGTATATCCCAATCGAGGAAATGGCCAGTCTTCTACAAATCAAAAATAAGAGCAGACCGTTAATACGCCCGGAAGTTGGGTTCGCATTTGTTGTGCTAAATACGCTGGTGATCTTGCAAATTCTGTCACCTGGCGGAATGATGTCTATGTATTACAGACAACGTTTATCAGTTTATCACATTGGATCTACTGAGAGTCAGCATGTTGATCTTGGGAGATAGAAACCTCACCTTGGATGAAATTGCACAAAGGCAAGATCGCGAGGCAGAGGATGGGGAGAGAACCCGGTGGATCTATCAATATTCCAATCACCGCTGAGGTGTCTCGAAGAATCATTGATGCGGTGCTTCGGCCTGTGATCATGTTGATGTGCGTGAGGGTGAGCAATGGTATAGTAGAGGAGATAAGCAAGGGCGTAGTGGTACCTTCAGTAGTAAGCACGACTCCTTTCGTGTCGTAAATCACCGTCCGACTCAACCGGCCCAGTCAGATTCCCATGCATCGAGGTTCAAATCAAACCGTCGCTACTGATTGCTGCGGATACGAAACTTGCTGGAAATACAACCAGAAGGTCTTGACTCGGACTTTAAGGGAACAAGCTTACTATGGTTGAAAAGGGCAAGCCATGTCGTTGTCTGGGGTGGTGCTTGAGTGTAGGTCGTCACTGAATCAGCACCTACTGCAAGTGGGGCTGAGTTTCGGCTGTGAGATATGAGGCGAGCTTGGCGAACTTGTGCTTGAGCTTGAGCTTGAAGGTTGGAATGGGACAGTCTTTGGTCAGTGCACTTAATCTTATCTGAGATCAATCAATCACTGATCTGAATCAAATCAAGCTCTCTCCTGCCGTTTGCTTGGACCGCAGTTTGCAGGAATTACCATTTGCATAGCCGCCCGATATCGCATATTGAATCCGAAGTATGCACCAGTTGAAGCATGCGGCTTAGAATAGATTTCAACTGTTGAATTCTAATTCATCCTTCATCGGTTGATCAACAACTACCTGAGCGTGAACCATTGACTTAGGGTGAATTGTTTATCCTTGCTAATCCATTGCAGCTTCTAATATACTCTCTGGCGGTTGACATATGACTACACTGCTTTTGGCTCTCATCCCTCCGACTCTCCACATACCACCTAGTATCTCGACTCGCTCTCATGACTAAGAAATGCAAAAATCCTCATACCTATAGAGAAGTGGATGAATCCAACGGGGCTCAGCCAAAGGTGCAGCTCGACACGGTCACGCTTGTTCAGTCTTCAACCGGTGGCAAGAAGGCTCATCAAAGCATTGTTGTTACAGGCGTTGTTCCTGTAGAACAATCCCCATCCATTGGTCCAGTTACCCAGTCATCATCCTCATTGCTATGAGTTCGCTCACCTCAAACCTCCGGCGATGTCAGCGCCCATTCCGAAGGAATTAATACCACCACGCCCGACTCGGAGAACCCCCCCGGAGACTCCTCACTTAACCCAGTCGATGAAACATCTGCCGAAGAACCTGGAGCTGCACCAAAGGCTTCTAAAAAGGTATGCTTTCAACCTTTCTCCGTGTTTCTGTTCTGAAGCTTTTTTTCTGATTCAGTCTGCATATGTGAAGATCCAGAACTGGATGCCGCTCTTTGATATTTTGCAAATATGCTTCATGAAGCTCGAGACTGAGCGAGATGTTGGCAAAGTCTGCCTTTCGTGTACCACGAATGAACCTGCGATATATCGATGCACGGAGTGTCTATCCTGTGCTGCAATGTGTAAGACATGCATCATCAACCGACACGTTTGTTTACCTCTCCATTGAGTCCAAAAGTGGACTGGCACGCACTTCACCTTCACCTTGCTTCGTGACATTGGGCTTATCCTTTACATTGGGCACCAAGGCAAACCATGTCCAGCTTCATCATACACCAAGGACATGGTTATTGTTCACGTCAACGGGATTCACCATTGTGCTGTTCAGTTCTGTGACTGTAATGACATTATCCCTAATTACTTGCAGCTTTTTCTCGCGTGCTATTTTCCTGCTACATCCCAAATGCCTAGCACAGCATTTACGTTCTCAGCCCTCGAGACATTTCACCAACTCTCTCTATGCTCGAAAATCACCGCTTACAACTACTTCAATACACTGAAGAAGCTAACAAATCATGCATTCCCTCAGAATGTTGATGTAAGAGATCATTAGCGGCTCAACAACTTTTATGTCCTAATATCATCAATAGGATTGGTATAAGGAGCTCATGGCAATTATGAGAGTCTGGCGTCACCTAGAGGAATGTCGAAAGGCTGGCCTAGTGCACCATATTCAAGTCGAAGTTCCACTTCGACAAGCCTACTCTCTTGCGGTACGATGTCCGGTGTGCCCAGAGCCGGGCTTCAATGTGAGTCTTGATGTCCTAGCTAATACACCTACAAAATTCATGTGAGTTCTTATGGCTTCAAACAACACTCTACTCACTAGAATGTAGGCACATACTCACACTGTTCCTGGCCATTGATGGAAATTATCGTCTAAATCAGAAACTCAAGAACGGCGACTCAAACGACCTTCCCTTGAATCAAGGGAGGGGATACTTTGTTAACGACACAATATTTTGTCAATACCTTCAACTCTATGATAATGCAACGACCGAGGCGAGTTTTTTCATGAGCACCATATAAGCCTTTCTGACATGGTTTCACAGAACTCAACCTGTTCGAAGCTCAAGGCCGTAAGACAGCAGCAGATGGTCAAGTTTACCGACACCGTTTACAGTGGCGTTGTAGCGACTCAATGTTGTCACGGTCTTTATGTGCGCGAAGGAATGGTGAATTTGGTTCGAGGTGAAACGTAAGTCTGCTCACTGAGAAATATAGAAAGTCTCTCTTCACATACGGCCTTTCCACACCGGCAGATATGTTCGTTCTGACTACGCTCTTGCGAGCGCACTCAGCCATGAAAATTCTCATCAACGCTGGGTCATGGTCAGCTACAACATATGGTGTCAATTCTCAATAAATCTTTTGGATCGGGTGCGAACTTGATTCCCTCAACTTATGCCGTTGTTCGAGTGGCTTCAGGGTGCCATTCCCAAGATGCATATATATGGACACGGTGAGCAATGTCAACTGAACCATTCCTTCTCATACATCAAATACTCTGGTATGACGTGCGGTGAGGGAATAGAGAGTGCATGGTCCAAGCAAAACCATGCTGCCGGCAGTACAAAAAGAACAGAGTACGGGGCATCGGCAGGACACCCTTGACGACTTCAATAGCTACTGGAACTGGACTAAAGTTCATCGGCTGTGTAAGTAATCGTCACATCATACATCAAGGAGGATAATACTCACATAACGGGCCAGCGAATTATTTACTCTTGCAGTTAATCAAATACTGGGACGAGCTTCAAGAACAAAATGAGATGTTCTCAAAACTAACCTCTCGCTTTTCAACCGAAGTCATAAATAATTGGATGGCGATGTGGGATAAAGCAGAGGAAAAGGTGCTTAGGGAGATAGATCTGAAGGGCAAGCAAGAGGCTAAAGAGGCAGAGCGAGAAGCGACAAAGAAAAGGAAAAAGCACTCAAAGGGAAAGGGAAAGCGTAAAGGAGTAACTCAGTACAGGGATCGCAGTGTGTTTCAAGTAACCGGTATAAAAGGTGAGTTATCTGAAACATCCTTTGAATGATACTCAGATCGCAATTAACCACAGTTCCATCTCGTCGAGCCCCTCCGGTTGAAGATGAAGCTGAACGCACAGAGCAGTCTGCAGGAGAGACGGATGCTGAACCAGATGATGACAACGATGACGACTCGGACTTGGATGACAATCTCTTGTCAGGTCCCAGCTTGTCCGATTTGGTGGAGGAAGGAATTGAAATCCAGCATCTCCAGTAAGCCTGTTATGCTTTCAACGACATCTTTTCCTCATTAATCTACTCATTAGGTGCCTAGTCCAGGAGCAAGTGAAGAAGAAGAATCATAACACTCAGGTGCTCAGTGAGTCTCAAAGCGATCTTCGCAGCGCCATCGAGGCGTGGAGAAGAGACCTCAGGACCATCTACCCTGACATACCTCCTCTTGGATCCAGCGCATATCCTGAGATGGATACGCTAGAGCTTCCATCGTCATATCCTATGCTCAAGATTCATGAATACAACATTGCCGAATTCGCACGACTCGAGTTCACCATCCGATTAGGAGTTGCGTATGATGCTATCGATGACATCCGATCAACAATTCATATTTACAACGCTTGCAAACTTGTCAAGCGTAAAGAGGTCTTTGGCCAGGGCCCTGTGACACGTGCATGGACGATACTCAACGGGCTGAAGGGAAACATTAGGGAATGTGCAAAGCGTTATCAGCAATCTTTTCAGGGCCTTCGGCAACTTGGGCTTCCCGACACCCACGAGCTCCGGCCAATCACCGAGCAGGACCTCTGGGGGAAAGACATGCCCTCAACAAAGAAGAAGGGCGATTCAAAGCGGGAGGAACCCTGGTTTTGGATAATTGGGAAACCGGGTAATGTCTCAGACGAGGAATGGAAATTGGAGTGTGAGTTTCTCCCTCCTCTCTCAATGGTTATAATTTACAGTCAAATTCATTTCAGTGGATCGTGTGCGGTGGTTCCGCGCTCGTGCTTCTCGTGATCGCCTTCAAGAAGAAGTTGAGATTATATGCGCTGAGTTTCAGCGCGTCACTGTTTCGTTCACCCGGATGACTGATATATGGAAGACAATTGGAGATAGGATGTCCGCTCAAGAATCTGATGAGTATATTGCGCAGGGATATCGGGCATATGCATACAAGCAAGCAGAGATGTATGAGCAGCTTAACCTAGCATCACTTGGCCATTGGGCAGAGGCAGCTGCCCACATGGCAAAACCACCCTTACCATTCCTTGTAGAACCCGTAGATAATGGCTTCTAATTTGTGTTTCATGCTCGAAGTGTGGGCAATTACTATCAAATATTGATACAGCCGTAAATCCAAGAAATCCTTTTACATTGAACGGCTTTACCGCCTGTTCAATGATTTCATCCATTGACCAACCGTTTCGGATCGGTTTGTATCCGTTGAACGATTTATCCATTGAACGGCTAGAAAACCGTTCGATGATTTCATCCGTTGATCATCCGTTGATCAACCGTTGATCGGTTGAACGGTCTTATCCATTGGACAACTAAGAAACTGTTCATCCGATGAATAGTTTGTAGCCAATGGATGATTTCATCCATCAGTGATTTTAAACGGTTCGTTCAATGACTTCATCCGTCAACAATGTTGAACGGTTTCTGCCCCATCAGATGTGCATGTGAAGACTGACCACAGCTTACTCACAGCTATTCAACTCATCTACTCGTAGGCCAGAATGGTTCTATTCATGTGAATGCAGCCACCAATTCTGTTCACAGGGTATATCTATCATAGCTATTTTGCTGAACTACTGCTTAACCAGCTAAGAACGATTAATCGGGTTTCAGATTGGTTCAGAGTGATTAATCGAAGGGGAGCCTCACTCAGAATCCAAACGGTTTCTGAGTGTAACTACACTGGTTAAATCCATCGATCAACCTCCTCTTGTGAATAATTAAGGCCCCCACAATCATTGTGAGAGCGCATGCCCACACATGCTCATTTCGAGGCATTGGCTTGACCTCTGAAAATCTGGGATTGATTAAATCTTGAGCTGAACAAACGAGAAGATGATCTTGTCCTATAAGAGATAGAGTTGGAGACATCCACAACCGTATATCTAATAATATGACGTTTTTGTTGACTTTTTGATATTTGATAGGGTAATAAAATTCTGCGTCCTTCTCTATTTCCACATCACAACCCAATCCTTAAGCATTTCCAATTGTGGCCCATAACCTATGATCTATCCGTCCCTGTTGAGCTTATCGAGCGCCCTAGATCCTTGCTCGAACCACTCCTCCTTCGATACCCAAAAATCTTCATGATTTCCCATGATCTCAGCGAGTATAGCACCGCCACAAAAGACCAAGTTCTTCCTCCGCGGGGGATCTTCGATCCTGATTGTGGATTTCTGTGAATGTAGGTTAATCATGCCAGTTCAGTGAGGAGTAGAGCATGGCACTGTACGTTCAGTCGGGAAACGTCTCCCTTCAAGATACGAGTCAAGTAAAGTTGTTTTAACTCCTTCTCAAGGCGACCAGGAAAACCTGGATACATGCTAGATCCTCCTGAGAGGACGATGTGCGAATATAATTCGGGTCGCATATCGATGGGCACTGTTTGGATCGTGTCAAAGACCATTTCTGCGTTGCATCCCAGATTAGCTGGCAGACATGGAGATAAAGAGGTTTAGACGGGTACCTGCTACACCAGCTGATTCAAGGCCGACGAGGCGAGGTTGGAACATGCACTCAGGTGCTTCAAATCGCTCCGAACCGACTTTGATCACCCGACCATCAGGTAGCTAAAAGTGATTGATCAGCTTTTGTTACCGTCAATATTGTCAACGCTTACTGTGTAATTCTCAACGAGGATAGTCGTCTCCTCAGCGAGTTTGATATCCTGGTCAAGGTCATAGCTGGCACACAGCTGGATTCAAGGTCTGAACAACGAACCCAAAGCCGAGCGTACGTACCTCACATAACAAAGCTTCTCCTTAATCTCGCGCACGGTCTCAAGATCCGAAGTACGATTGCACACGTATCCGCTCATAAGCAACAATTTGATCAAATATCGCGTCACATCACGGCCAGCAATATTCAGTCGACGAGAAAGTTGTGGCATAGCGTAGCCTTCGTATACTGGTACGATATGCGTAACACCATCTCCCGAATCTACAGCCACCCCAGTTGATAAACCTATTAAACATCTATCAGCAAACCCACAGCACCCACAGCACTCGACCAATGAAACAAAGTGTACCTTGAGCATAAAGCGACAACACAGCCTGGGGATACACATGCACTCCTCCAAATCCATACTCCTCAAACATAACCTGACATATCTTCTGACGATTAAATTTCGGATTTGTAGGCGGTTCCGTCAGTAAAACCTTTCTCCCTTTCACGTCAACTTTAAGCTTCTCATTAAAAGTATAATCCCATAGACGTTTCATGTCTTCCCAATTGTGCACGATACCGTGTTCCATGGGGTGAGTTATTTGGAGGTGAATGCGGTTTAGCGCAGCTTCGTCGCCGATCATGATATCTTTGATTACGGCGGACCCGACGCGCTCTTCGGCGCGCAGAGTGGGTCGTCCGACTATGGATGGGAATACTATATTGTAGAGTTGAGCACTACTGTATGGGTGATGAGGGTGGTATTGAGGTTGGATATACCATGCTCAGGGAAACTGGATCCTGCATAGCCAACCTTTACAAACTACAAAGATTAAGGGATCGTGTAGGTCAGCATGTTCATGGATACTTACGCCGGTGCCATTATCCACAACAAGTGGTGTTTTTGAGCCCATGATGTGGTGGTAGTAGAAGTAATGTTTCCGACAACCAGATAGACGCCGATTGTCAGCGCCCTGGAGAAGAATGCCCAAATTCGGTCAATCTGATGATGAGCGCCAACCGTTGGCTCTGTCGCAGGCTCAGATATGTACCTCTCATTTACCAAGATTGGGAGCACGAATCTCCCGCTACGGCTCGAATCTTGAACGTTACCCCACTTGGCACTTTCACAATGTTGAATTCTTTCTAGGGACCTCACCTAGAATGTCTTACGCCTGGCACTTTTGACGACATACTTCTAATAATGCAACCATAAATTATGTTGGGACTTGGACCTCTAAGTCAAACGCAACAATAAAGAACTCGAGAGTATAAAATGGCACAGGACATCACCAAAATAATATATTTAAACCTGAATATATTCGACGATATCACCAATCTCAGGCCTCTTCCCCCAAGCCTCCAACCATCCGGCGTTCGCTCCCTCCTTCTCGCCAACGCTTGGCAACCCAAACACACCAGCTGCAACCCAAACATCTCCCTCGCCCGCTTCATGCTCACCCATAAGGGTCGGCAACACCGCCCTCGGAACCACCAAATTCGTATTCGCATCTGTCCTCAATGCACGTCCAGACCTCTTCTGTCCACCCTNNCCCAACACCGCAATACCCGAAACTCCAGCCTTAGACGCAGCGCGTCCCTCTCCTCCTTGTTCAAACGTGCCGAACTCCTCAGACTCAGAGTTTGCCACAGGCTCGAGAGCACGTCCATCAGTATCCCTCTGTCCATAAATCGCGAATCCTCCCTCGGCCGAGATCAACTTCCTCCCCGTCCTGATCCTATGAATCCTAACATGCCACAGCGGTGTCTCCTCCCTCGGAGGAATCAACCATGTCTCAACCTGGACATCAGGCCAAGGATACCACATCGACCTCAACCACTTCCCATTCTTCCCGCTCTCGATCCTAGCTTCTCTAGTCGCTCTTCGACACTTCCATGTCTCGCCACCATCGTCGCTCAAGGCGAGCGTGTTATCGCCACCTAGTTCTTCGAGGGTTCCGTTACCCACTGGTACACTATAACCGAATGCGGATGAGTATGCGAGTTTGCCGTATTTGGCTGCGCTCTGTTTGACGGGGTAGGAACACTGTTGGCCGGAGGAGAGGAGGAAGGTGTGGCCGCCGAGATTGGACATGATATGTAGAGGGTTCTTTAGGAACTTGACTGTGTTGCGAAGTGAGGCTGGGTAGGGTTCCTCCTCGGTGGCCCAGAAAGGATGCGACTCGGGTAAAGCGAGTGAGAGGAAGGATTTGCAGCACCAGTAAGGAGATCCGGAGGAATTGTAGTTTTCGGTCATGTTGTGGTTGGGGTAGCAGTATCCGATGGTGAGTGTACCATCAGGATAGTAAGCGCCGGGTTGTTTGGCCCAGTAGCGGAGGTTACGAAGTTGGATGCCTTTGATTACTCCCCAAGTGAGAGGAGCAGGGAGTTCGACGTTGGCGAAGGCGAGAGCGCTCCAGAAGGAGGACATGGCAAAGCGGTAGCACATGCTTCGACCGAAGGGAATAGCGCGACCTGATCGAGTTAGATGAGTAAAGGAATTTGAGTATAGGAACGAGGCCAACCTTCATCGTCGAAATAGTGGACGAAATCCTGAGCGAAAAGGCGAGCTCTGTTGCGGAACTCTTCGCAGCGCTCTGGGTCCTCGTCCTGAGCAAGGCGAGAGTATACGAGCTGAGCGTACTGGATGGCAAAGGAGGAAGAGTAGTAGTCAAGTTGAATGACGCCTTCCGGTCCGTCTCTAGACCAGCCTTCGCCAATATAAAAGGTATCTAGATAGTCGAGATCGGCCTTCATTCTCTTTGCATCATACTTCGGGGAGCCAACTTTGGATAGCCCTAAGTTGGCGAAGACCTAGACAAAGAAATGTCAACGCTACAGGCAATGACAGAAAGAAGAAAAACTAACTCTAAACCACAGCCAATTCGTATTCGGCATCTGTTTATCATTCATTCCACCAAGCCATTCCTCCAAGCTCCTCTTTCCACTTTCCTCCATTCGATCCCAAAGCTTCTCCTTTGCAACACTCAAAGCAAACCCGATAGCCGAACATTCGACCATCCTCTGGTCTCTGTCTCTCATGTCTCCCCAGAATTCTTCGCTAGTTCTGTCGGTTCCATTCTTCAACCCATCAACCCAACGTTGCGCTCCTTGATAGTCAAATCCACCACCAAGCAGAGACGCGAGACCCCATATTGGACGTGAAAACCCTTCGAGCTGGGCTGCAACATCGTCGAAATGGGTACCGGTGTATCCGAGGTGGATGCGAGCGCCGCCCGGCGAGGTATGAGAAGCTAGAGGGTCGAGTAATGCGACAGCAAACTGCTGAAGGTCGGATCTCGTCCGAAGAGGGTTGGAAGCGAAGGGAGTAGTGTCTGCAAATGAGACTCTGGCCATGGAGCTCGTCGACGAGGGAAAGATGGGGAGAATAGAGTTGTTCTCGACCGCGTCTTTATTTATTGGGCTTCAGCATTCTTAGAGTTTATAGAGTCCGAGTTTCTGCCGGAATATAGGTTGAGCATTTGAGCCGTTTAGGGACTCGAAGAAGCCTCGAGCGCTCATTGGTTTGTTGGTGGCTCAGGCGGAAAGAGGCGGCTGATGGCGGGGAAGTGCAGTGGGGTAACCGGCCCGCTCTTTGCCGTCAGCGCCCGTTCTACCTTGAGCGCTCGCTTGAATCATTCAGCCCCCGCCCACTGGTCTGTTTGGTGATAGGAGGCCTCAAGCTTCAAGGCCCAGTCTCCTTAACCAGATGCCTTTCCGTCACCAAGATTCTGTTGGACTGGATATGCTCGAGTCTCGCCTACCACATTGTTCTCATCATCACCAGACGTTTCGGTCAATATTGAGCTGTTGACTCCGATAATCATCGGTCGGGAGTTATCATGATCACCGTGTCCCGGTTAGCTCACTTTCATAAAACGTCTCGATGGCAGGCAACTTGAGCTGTCACTAGGTGAGGAAATGCTTGCCTGCGCACCTCTAAAGCGGCCAGGTATGCGAAGCATCTTGGGGCAGTCGCGCTTTTGACATCGCGTCTTGTTCTTCGCGACGATGACTAACCTGTAACGAAAACAACGTACGTGATTAGCTGAAGACTTACATCATGAGAGAAATTTCCCTTGGGCATTCTCTTTAGGGCTCTTCCGGCATAGAACTTCGGATGATGGTGAGAAGCATGATTCTTTGATCATGTCCTCCATCTGCACAGATTGACAGGCCAACCTGCTATTAGGTCCTTCCGAAATCGAAATCGGCACCTACCTTCCAGAGGCCTCACATCGCTACTAGAATCCGTTCAGTTGAAAGCATTCAAGCAAGAAACGCCCTTCACTCCACTCACTCCACCTTAGAGACGCCTAGTATGACGGCAGAAGATCGGCGCCAAGCGCCAACATGTACGCTACTCACCCTGTGGTATGCGGCCCTTACATGATATGTTGACGCTCATGTGCCTGATCAGCTTTATGAACGCCGGACCCAACAACATGACTTTGGTCGGAGAAAACGACGTCGGATGGTCCGGTAATTCAAACTAACAGGTATAATTGGCCAAGCGGCATTCATACCTTGCTTTGTTCTGCGTCAGAGAGGCATCCGTTCCGGGAGTTTGATTCGGTTGATGAGTTGTGATCCTGTGTGTGTCCCATTTGTTCTGTGTCCGTGGCACGTTGCCGACCCTTTTTTTGGTGTGGTGGTTCCCTCACCATCTCAGGGTTCATTACGTCCGTGATCTCCAAGACGTGTAAGCAAGTATACGAGAACATATTCTGCCTTGTTTACTCACTTTTTTCCAAAGCATTTTGGTATGGAGGAAAAGGCAAGTGGTGGTTATTTGTTCGATATATCTGTATTCGACAGCAGTCTGACATATCTACCTCAGGTGGTCAAATCCATGTGATGCTCCAGCAGGATTGAGGCTGTGGTCATGAAGTGACGCCCGGCGCCTTTTAATCAGCCAAGCAAGGGTGGAAATTATCCTTTCTCATTGATCAATCAGGTCTCCGTAGAAGGAACGTCTCCTTTTAGGCGTGAACATACATGGTCCAGAAGCAGGAGAAGCATCATGCCGGAGCAGCCGCACAATCCGCCAATGCAATCCCAGGTTGCCGGCCCCCGCTTCCAAACTCTAGGTGCAGAGACGATCGCAGTCCAACTACGCCACGGTTACAAGAAAACGGGGAACAAACACGATAAAATACATGAACGGTTATACTACTTAAACCCCGTTGGGTCCGTCTCGCTCATTTCATTCACACACCTCGCTGTGCGCTTCCTTGCCTCTCCTCTAAAAGACAGAGCGCTCACCATACCCAGCTTGTGCCATACCCAATAGTATCTGTCTGGGCCTGCAGACATGATCTCTCTCGATCTCTGCCTCTCCGCTTCCTCTTTCCTTCTCGCTTTGTACTTTTACCTCAAGAAGTCTAACCCCTACACTGCACTTCCTCTCCCTCCTGGTCCTAAAGGATGGCCAATCATCGGTAACCTACTCGACATGCCCACTGAGTTTGAGTGGCAGACTTACCACGAGTGGTGCAAGAAGCTTGGTACGTCGTCAAACCTTCTCATCTTCTCACTGCCGACCAGATGTTGACTCGGACTTTGTTGTGACCACAGGCACCGATATCCTTCACGTCCCAGTAATGGGTACAAACATTATCGTCCTCGACTCCACAGAAGCCGTCATGGAACTCATGGAGCGCAGATCCTCCATCTACTCTGATAGGTTAGTTTATCGGCATTTCGCTTACCGCGATGGGGAGCGGAACTGACGACTTTCATCATCTGACCTTTTTTATGTACCCTGTGGGATATTTAGAGCCAGAATGCCTATGATCAGTGAGTAGTTTGTCATCACCCCTCAATAAAAGCAAGCTTCTGATTCTGTGGCGTTATAGATGAGCTGGTGAGTTATACTTAGAATATCTTTCATTGGTTAGAAGTACGGCGTTTAGCGTTGTGGGTCCCCATGTTCTAGATGCATTGGTGAGTCTTCAAGGTCGCCGCTGATGGTGGAGTTGGTGTTCATCTTGTTCCCCGCAGGTCGTTCAACGTTGGCTTCATGCCCTATGGTAAGTCTCCTTACGATGTATTCTAAAGCTCGTTCTTGTGATTGATGATCCTTGTAGGTGAATATTGGTCCGTCGTATTTCCGCCACACAGCATCCCGACTAGTCTGACCTTTCTGGCTTAGGCGCAAGCATCGCCGCCTTATGCACCAGCTCCTCCATCCAACTGCGGCCTTACGCTTCCGTCCGCACGAGCTCAAAGCCACACACAACATGCTTCAGCGGTTCCTCGAAACTCCAGAGAACGTTATCGGGAACCTCCGCTAGTAAGCCATCAGTCCTCCACAATTCAAAACAGAACGCCATTGACATATTGAAAACTCGCGTAGCATGGCAGGTGAAACGATCATGTCCGTTGCTTACGGTCTCCCAATCAAACAAAAAGACGACATCTACATCCAAACTGCCGAACGTGGGGTTCATCCTCTCGTAGCTGCCGCAGTGCCAGGAGCTTTCCTCGTAGATATGCTTCCTTGGTTGAAGTACGTTCCTGAATGGATGCCTGGTGCCGGCTTCCAGAAGAAGGCGAGGGAGTGGGGTGCACTGGCTATGAGGATGGTTGATCTGCCTTTCGCTGATGCGAAGAAACGAATTGTGAGCGTTATATTTTCGTTGATGAATAAGATGCTGAGAGGATGGGTGTTATCGTAGGCTGAGGGAACTGCTGATCCTTCGTTTACTTCGATTTCCTTGGAGAGGGCCGGACAAGGTACAAAAGATGAAGCTTATCAGGAACCTGTGATCCGTGGTAGTGCAGGAACTATGTACGCAGGTAAGTCAATCTCACGAAACGGGACGAAGTCTTTTTGATGTGATCGTATCTATCTCCTAGCTGGATCTGACACCGTAAGTCTATCTTATCTGCATTGCTAAATCAATCATGGACCATATAGCTTGTATCATATAGACCGTTTCCGCCATCACGTCCTGCATCCTCGGCCTCCTCGAAAACCCGGAAATCTTGCGTAAAGCTCAAGCAGAGCTCGACTCTGTCGTGAAGCCAGGCCATCTTCCCGACTTCGAAGATGAAGACAGCTTACCATATATCACTGCTCTGACGATGGAGACTCTCCGTTGGAGGGACGTCGTCCCGATCGCTATTCCGAGATACCTTCAGGTCGATGATGAATATAAAGGTTACAGGCTCCCGAAGGGTTCCATCGTCATCCCTAACGCGTGGTGAGCTTCTCCACCTGTGAATATTAATAGCATTACCGACGTTTCTCAGGGCTATGCTCCATGATGAAGACGTTTACCCCGATCCATTCACTTTCAAGCCTGAACGCTTCCTCACCAAAGACGGGAAAATTGACAAGACTGTACGTGATCCTCGTCATGCATGCTTTGGTTTTGGTCGAAGGATCTGTCCTGGGAGGTATATGGCTTTCTCGGCTGTATGGATTGCGTTGGCGTCGTTGCTGTATTCCTTCGATATTCAGAAGGCCAAGGACAAGGAAGGGAATACGATTGAGTTGAGCCATGAGTATCTTTCTGCTCTTGTTATGTGTGTTGCTGGTTGTGTTTATGGCTTTGATGGTGATGCTGATCGGCTGTGTGCTTAGATTCCCGAAGCCTTTCAAGTGCTCAATCAAGCCGCGCTCAGAGCGTCATGCGCGCGCTATTCGGTCGGCGGTGCTTGAGCATGAGTTCGAGAAGAGTTGATTTGCCTCTTGTACAAATACGCCGTCGTATTTATGGTACTCTCATGGACGTTTCCTCAGGCTTCTGATTTGACAACAAGTTTCACAATGTCTAATCTCAAGGTTGTCAAACAAAGCTTGATATAGAATGCTCATAAACTTGACTCCACCTTTGATGCATGTCCGGCAGATATGTCACTGATTACGCCAATGAGAGTCCTGTCAAGTTCTCATAGAACATCTTTTGGCCGGTGAAATGGCCATTATATACTTAAAGCATACCACGAAAAGTTTACTGAAGAATAAGCCTTTGACTTCGGAAAAAGTGAAGAGAGGAGAGACCTTGAGCAGTAATGATCGGGTCACTGAAGCAGAAACAGCTGTCCCCGTCCATTGATGAGGCCATATGATTAGATGAGGAAGAGCCTCTTGTCTCTACATGACAAAGCGTGCCGACAGTTAACCAAGATGAGGAGAGGAGTCGAGAGGCATGACGTATGCCGGAATGAAATCTACGTCCGCAGATGATTTGCAGCGAGCAAGCAGAGGATAACTGGGATAGTGTCGTATACCAAATAAGTCTCGTCTTCCTGGGTTAGCAACTATGCTGCCTCGGTGGAGATCGCGAGACGAAGGTGTGTCCCCCTCGTGGTCTCTCTGTAATTCAACATTGCAGAGAAACCGAATGGTAGGGCTGCTGCCGAAGACCTCTTTTATTGGGTTGATTTCTGGCCTAATACTTGAGGGGTCCCGAGACTAAAACCGGTGATAACCTGTGGAAAAATACGGAATCCGCTGACACCTTGTGCGTATAAATACATAGAGAATTTCCAGGGCATGAACTGTACGGTCTTGATAAACAGCGCGTTCTTCGGTTGTCTGAATTTAGGTAGAAGCCCAACAAGGAAGATAAGTCACGGTCGGAGGACGCTGCCAGATTGAAAGAAGCAAGTGCCATTGTTGCACGCAAGTCAATGGATCTGGAGAGGATGTGAACAAGAGATCACACGTAATTTGAGACGAAAATGAGACTGGCTCCTTGGTTATCATGACCTGCGATGAACGATTGTGATTCTAAGGGCACACTTTTGATCCTGACTGAACAGCAGATTTGAGGGAAGGAACTTCTTGTCCCCATCCGATTAAACACACAGTGTTATCCGGAGACGAGTTGGGTCGCAATGGTGATGAACCGCGCTGGGCAGGACTCGGAGGGAAGGCCGCGAGGGGAGCACGTGAGAGCAGGGATGCGGGGCCGAACCAGACCAGTTGGTGTGTGCCAGTAGGACAAAGTAGTGTGGGTTCAGGCTCAGAATCAGGCATCACTAGACAGCGACGGTGCGCCTGTCAAGCCCACTCTGGCTGAAACGGCTGGGTAAGTCCGGAGTGCCTCCAGTTCGGGTGGTTTGGCGCTCCAGGGCGGTGAGAATCAGCTTCCTTTTGCGTCGGCACGAGATCCGATCGGATGTTGCCAACTACAACACGCCCTAATGATACACATTTCTGTCATCGGTTGTGTTTTCAACGATTTTCTGCCCATGTGACATCGTGACCTTCAATGCTAATATAAAGGCTCTTGGAATCGGAGAGTACCCAAGCAATTGCTTCCTCTGTCATTACACAAGAAGATTGCGATGACTTCAATGAAGGCCTTTCATAAATCGCACCACATAATTCTTCAACACTGTCATTTCTACGGCAGTATTCCCCCTCATCATCGTCGACGCAAAAAAATGTAAGGTCTTGTATCCGATATCCTACCAGAAAACTCCGAGCATTGATAAACTCGGTTTCAGCATCGTTGCAAATTCTTCTCAGCATGTCCCAGCTCGAGGCAATTCATGACTCTGCTGTACTTGAACAGATGTCGGCGGTAGCGCCACCAGCTCCGGATCCTGGAATCAACAGCCTGCACACATGGTTGCTACAGACTTCTAATACAGCACCTGTGGCAATCATCACCACAAGAGCTTCTTCCAATCTTGCTCGATTATACACCGAGCACTTAGCAGGCCACTTGGCAGCAACATATTTCCTCTCCGACGCTTGCAGTAACGACCCGAGACATCTCGTTGCTACATTATCCCTCCAGCTAGCTACGAAATCTCCCAGATTTTCCGAAACACTCGATGAGATCTTTCGACAAAACCCAACCGTTTTGTCCAAATCCCTCAGAGTGCAATTTCGCATTCTTGTCCTTGAACCTGTCAGAGATCTCATGGCTAGCGATGCTGGTTATCAAGGAAGGGTGATTATGATTGATGGGTTCAACCGGTTTGCGCCTTGGGTCCGACGAGAGATCCTGCGTAGCATTGCAGCAGCCGTCGTCGGTGACATAGAGTTGCACTGGCTCTTGCTCAGCGCTGAGGATCATGCCGAAGAGTGCAAACAGATGGAGCTGGAACTTGGTGTAAAAGAGTTGTTTTGGAACGTTCATCACAGCAGACAAGGCACCCTGAAAATGGAAAAGCTGGCTTTTGGCCGACTGATCAATTCAGTTCAGGGTTCAAATTTTTGTCTTATCTATGCCGTAGTAAACTGGTGGTTGGTCTTCCTGTATTCACTGACTGGGATCCGGTAAATGATTTGCTCATTAAAGCTTTCCTTTGTATTAGCCTGAAACAAGTTCACGCAGGCCTGATGGAGAGCCGCTGGGTCGTTGTACGAGTTGCCTACACGTAATAAGTAGCACTGAGCAGTAGTTGGCTGGTGCCTTAAGAGAGACCTCTCGACTACCATGGTGTTTGAAGTGGATGAGCCTATGTTATAACTACTGGATTTTGAGTTGAGAGGGGGTCTGCAATGCGCGGTGAGAATGTCCCATAAAATATCACTCAAGTCTAGCGAGATCTCAGAGTCCGAGGGTGTTCTGGACCTTTCTTACTTTGTTATCACATTGACAGTTGAAACCAGTAAATGAAGTGCCGAGAGTGCGAGCCATGTTCATGAACTTTTGAACGACAGGACAAGGCACTAAAGCTCGAGCAAGAACGCATAGTATACTGCTGGAATTTCCTTTTGGCTTAGTACATTTATGACGGAAAGTAGGATGCACTTACAATCCGAGGGATGCACATAATTGCGCTACTCTAGGTCCCAGGGCCTGGGACATTTGATAATGAATGGAAGGTGTAATGAGTGATTTTCTTTCCGGGTCCAGGCCTGACTTTTTTCAAGCAGAGGTATGGACACCCTCGGTGAGACTTGATGCAGTTTATCCTTTGACATCATAAGTTTGAACCTTGATTTCTATTATTCATGCCTGGTACTATGTGTAAAGTTTTATCTAGACCATTAGCATTCTTGTAAGGGGTGCGGGAATCCTACTAACTATCTCTAATATTTCCGCCAGGGTTGGATAAAGCTGGTATGGGGCGCCACTGTATTAAACGCACACCCACTAACAAAATTTCAGTCATATTGTTGTGGACTCGCGAGGTAACTCATTTAGCAATGATTGAGAAGCGTCATGATGATGAAGGACCACATGAGTAATGAAAAACATTCAGGCAGCTCTGATGACTCGGAGCGAAGCTCACCTGATTCTCACTCGTGGGACCACACTTCCAGGGTCTTTGGATGACACATTCAAGAGACCCAGATGTATTGACAGCAGTACACCTCTGCCAAAAGTTCATTGCTCTCACTATCCTCACCTGATTAGTGCCCTAAGGACACAATGCACCTAGATTAATAGGATGGATACAAGTCGAGCCGCTCAGACAAATGCCTGTGGGATTACAAGTCATGGACGGAGAAGGTGGTTGCTCATGTCAGCGTCCCCCCCCCCTCTGCTGAAGCAAATGCGTAAGCACTCCCTTGTGTATCACAAAAGGATATGTCAGCTTTGTTGCTTGCTAGGTCTCCAGCGGGTAGTAGTAATTAGGAGATATGTTCTTACAACCAAAATTAGTCATGATTGTTGATCATAGCGAAGCTCGTTGGGCCTTGGCAGTGAACCTGCCAGGTCCCCAACTTTGCTTCTCTGTTCCTTGTATTTACGAGTTGGACCCCCGACACTGATACGTATATAGATCTCCCTGAACACGGTTCCATGATCAAGGAAAGCGTGCCTTACAAGAGCTGAAGGACAAGGAACTTCGAGAATATCGTTAATACCATACTATAATACGGCTTAGTCAAAATGGTGTCATAGGGCCCCGTCAAACTGTACACGCCCAGGGCATAAATTCTAGTATCTCCAACCCCTTTCCACTGCCGCATCTTCTTTTCTAGCATCTGCTGACTGATTGGTGTCATTGGTGTTAAGATTGACAAGGACTTCGAAATCATCCATGGATCTCAAATCCGAATTTGTTGAAATTCACAGCTTGGACCTTGGACCATACTCTCAGAGAGTCGTGGTTTCAGCGGGTTTTGTGGAACCCGATTGGCAATTTAGTTTCCGCCTTCACCTCCAGGTGTTCGGGCCATCTAAAGACCGACTTTCATTATAAAGTATGCTGCCACCGGAGAATACTCCTCAAGCAAAACTGCTGATCGTAACGGAAGGAAGATAGGAGGTGCTATCATCGGTACTGTCACTTGGATATAAGCATCTGAATCAGTGACGCGACTATGGTGATGCCTGCTTATCTCGGATCCCTCCATCACAGTTTGGTCAGTTATAATTATTTGAGAACACATATATTTGCCCATGAGGGTCCCGAGTCTCTTTATGGTACGCCAGAGAGGACCTGTGGAGTTTTGGAAAGAGCTGCCACCAGTTTTCGAGCTTATCAGCCACTGGTACTGGGTTTAAGCGTCTAACTTGCTTTTTCGTGAGGATTTTCTCTGCAGGTTGACCCCCAGCCTGGGAAGGTTTCCCAGGCTCGGGCTCTCATACCGGTACACTTGCAATTCTTGTCTTACTTTCACAATTTTTCGATTGCTATTTTATTCAGGGAATTGTTCAACACGTCAGGGAAATCAAGAAAAGCGGTTGGCCCAGCGACTGCCTTGGCTCAGCATTGAGATCAGTAGGGAAGCATCATTTGGCTATCATATGTTACTGAACTCTGATGGCCTAGCATCAGTGCCGTTTATGGTAGCAATGCATGTTGGGTGAGCGTCCACTGAACAATTGATCATGCTTAATTGACCAGTCATTCAAGGACCCTGGATATCTCAAAGAAGATCAAAATTAGATGACCGAGCCACTGTCAGCAACATGATGGCCATCTAAGGGGACTGTGGACACATTTTCTCTATAAATAAGCGGCTTTCATGTTTCTTGGAAGTGTGCAAAGTAAACACACTATGGCTTAAATAATAGCAAGGGGTGGCTTCAAGCCTCAAGCTTCCCATCTCGAAGGATAAGCTGCAACAAGCCTCGCTGAGGATTATCCATACCCCAAGACTTCAAAACCAGAACAAAGGCTGCTTCTCTGACTTCCCTTGACTCATAAGCTCAGCTCTGCGGTGGGTATCCAGAGTCATGAAGATCACATTAAATGTCAAGACCAGAACTCAGCTCTGCAGCGGGTATCCGGGGTCATGAAGTGAGCGCTGATGGTGTGCTGGGCAACTGGTTAGTGGCGAGTTCCGGAGTCGGGAAGTGAGCACTAATAGTGTGCTGGGCACTGGTTAGTGGCGAGTTCCGGGGTTGCTTATCTTCTTCGGCTTTCAAAGATTTATGAGCACTGTTCCGGCAACTAATGGGATATCTTTCGCGTGTTGAGTAACTGTAAATCTTTGAATTCAATAATGGCAAATAACAAGCTCATGAGCCTCTGAGTGATCTCTAACTGCTAGATTAGACTGGAAGCCCTTCCATAAGGTCTACGAAAATAAATCAATATTCTAAACGATCCTAAATGATAATGCCGAAGATGCCGTTGACCAAATCGGTTGCCTGGTCAAGCGGATCTCCAAACTGCTTGTGCTGTAAACCTTAATCTGGAGGAGGGGTACCCCCCCCTTCCCAGATGTAAAAGCTCGTTCTAAACCACAATATCACACCCTGAGTGATTGTGTTTACCTGGTTTGGTAAGGTACAGCCAGGGTACGGGTGATCAGCGATTCATCGGGTGTCATTGGCGGTTGTTGACCCCTGCTGGCAGCTCGTACTGCTTGAGCTTCCCCGCCTGTACAGGGAGTGAATACCGCTCCTGCGGAGACAAACAACTCATTCTCTGCCCCATATTCCTCTTCCTTCAATATCCTCCAGCTATGTTGGAATTTCTACTAAGGGAAAATGAACTCTCGAGCAGCCAGGAGATCACTGCTATGCCAGCTGAGGACCTGTTTGCCACCGGAGGCAAGGCACTGTTACCACAAATATATTTATAGGTAATCTAGAAGAATAAATGGTTATGGTTTAGAAATCTTGACATAAAATGTCGGAGTCTCAAAGTCAACAAGGTTTAGAAAATAATCTAGGATTCTAAAGCTTATGGAAGGGCTTCCAGTGGCGACACAGTCGCATCCTATCTGTACTCTGAGGCCTGTGCTTTACGTTCCCCTCCAAAATAGATATAGTAGTATTCATGTGCGCTCTTGATAAATATGGGAGTGGTGAAAATAATAATCATCATGAGGTACGGCTTTGTGATTGTTGCGAGTGATTCCAATTCAAGTCGAGACACAGTCCGAGGGCCTTCTTAACTCTTCTTTACAGCATCTCAAGGATTAATTCGAGCTTTACGCCTGCAAGATCAAAGTCATACCGGTATATAAATACTCTTCATTGGTGGCACACTATTGAGGTTGATGGGCTCGATCGTTGATACCACAGGTCTAGGTCACCTACGATGCCGCTATATCGAGACCTCGGTAGAGTCTCTACTGCTCCTTCGTTTACGCCCCAACTGTGGGTTGCCTCCAAATGAGAGGCTTTATACATGGTCTTGAGAGTACCATCTGTAGACGTTTCGACGATGCTTAGATCCTCGCAACCCCGAGAAACGAAATAAATGACGTTCATTGAACCAGGGGTTGTTGAAAGCACTGTCTTTTGAGTCAGGAAAAAGGTCGCCATCTGAGAGAAGGAGGAGCAGGCCTTCTGAGGGGGAGGAGTAGACAATAGTAAGTAGGGAGCATCCTCTAGAGAGGGAGGGGTAGAGTTGTGTGAGAAGGTTGTGAAGTGGTCTGGTACCGATGCTATTGAACGTGAGACGACTGCCGAAATAAAAAGTTGATAAGCACTAGAGCATGGAATAACCAGACCAAGATATGCTGCAGTCAGATTCAGGAGAGATATCAGTGTGCTACGACCTCAGGATCGAGAAAGAACTCCGAGATAGGATTTCACTGTGAGCGGTATCATCTGATAGCAATACCATACAAACTTCTGGTTTTACTATTGTATCAGCGAAGAAATCATTAGATCGGCTGAGCGCACCGGACTTTGGGAAAGTCATATCGTACAACAGCTCAATGAGAGCTCAAGGTGGCAGGCCTATGGATTCCCGGTATTGATTCTGCGGTCCCTCTGATAAGTCCTGTATAGTCAAGGGTTAAATCAAAGGAATATATATTGTGGGTGTGTGATACGGGGATGTTAATATCAGTGAAGTTAAGCATGAGGGTAGGTAAGGATGGGGCACTTTAGAGCTGGCCGAGTTATCTCTCTTCAGCTTCGGAGAAAGCAAGTCCAGATAATACATGTTCCATGCACGCTAAAAATAAAGTCAATAGCTGTACATCAAAAGTCAAAAATCGTGCACACGTGAGAATTCTTCATCGGGGTGTTAAAAAAAAAAGCATCGCCCAATGGGCGGCCTTATGCACACTTCCGAACAAAAATACCCAAATCCCATCCTGAAGCCAGATCACGCAAGTCGACCCTCCGCCTAGCCTCGTACAGCCTCCTTCCTCATTCTCCAACAGGGTTTGTGAGAATGTAGCCGGAAATTGCTGAGACCCTGACTCTGGGAGTCGACGGCCAACAGCATCGTCAGGAGAGCTGAAGACAATCCACCTAAACGGCAACGATATCGTCTCATCCATTATAATGCGAAGAATCTCGCGGCGAGCGTCGCCTCCAGTGCACTGGTCTAGACCGCCGACAAGAATGGTTCCACGGGAGCCCATGAGTTCTCCTCGGGCTGATAGATCATGTAATGGCTCCGCGATGAGTTCACGAAATTGCACTTTGAGGGCTTTCGACGCCGGCCCGGGATAACGGGCGAGTTTGGCGTCAATGATTTCCTCATATGCTGGGAAATGAGTTGCAAGTTGGAATGCGATCGTCGTGAAGAAGTATTTGGGATCCAGTATGTGATTTTCTTTTGAGAAAAAGCTCGCGGCCAGCTGGTCCTTGAGTCGTTTAGCACATAGGTGCGGCAGATCAGACTCTGGTCCGATGATCCACAGAGACCGATAGGGATGGGCAGGCTGTTGAGCCCATAGAACGAGGTCATTGATCATGCTACGGTGTCGAGTCTTGCGTAGGTGAGGGATGAATTCGTTGACGGCTGAATCGTGTGTCGCGTCGAGCTGCGAGGCTTTGTGTAGAATCTTCATTCCTGCGATTGTTTGACAACATTCAGACCTTCATTGGCCAAAGGAAGCATATATGAGACATACCTCTTCCACTGTGATAGTGGTGGTGAT
>JANIEX010000435.1:0-32034 GCA_027627405.1 Leucocoprinus birnbaumii | reverse complement strand
GTTAGATCTACTGTAGTGTTGTGCTTGGAGAGTAGGGGAAGAACATGTGTTTCTGTAAAGGATTTAGCAGAACGTGAACCGCAAACAGGGTTGTACAAGACGAGGAGCGGCATAGCCAGAGCTCAACACTCCAGTCTTCCCCTATCTAATCTCGACTACTAATAAGCTTGATCATCGATCAATACATACATCATCAACACACCCCTGAAGAATGTCACATTTCAAATAAATCAGCCACGGCCCACGATCTCACTTCCAAACCACTTCTTCGTAACTTATGAGATCACATGAATACGCTCTGTGTGGAAATTTCCCTCTCGATCGGCTCATATAGCGCCACAGAAGGAGCTCCAGATTTTCTGTCAATCGCGTGGATCACTGGATAAGCATCACCAATCAGATATTCTGCATCTCCTCTCGCCGATTTCTACTTTCCATTCGGGCATTGCGGGTTTTATTCGCGAATGGAATATACATATGTAGATAAAGGCGATGGCTTCTCTCCTTTCCCCTCTCCTCTCGAGTGTCTTCAACTTGAGCCGACATGAAAGAACAAAACGCGGACAGCGCTTGGAAATTAGGTGTTGACGTCGGTGGAACATTCACGGATGCGGTGCTATATAATGAAAGCACCGGAGAGATATACAAGGCCAAGGTATGTTTCCATCTCTTTTCAAGTTAAATCGCCAGCTAAGAGAACGTCTACAAAGGTGCCGAGCACGCCTCACGATCAAAGTGAAGGCGTCTTAAATGCTATCAACTCACTACGGTGAGTCAAGGCTTTGATATACACCAAAATAAGACATACACAACTTTGAAATAGGGCACAAGCGCCTAACGGTGATAAAATCCGTATTTCTACTCTCAATCACGGTTAGTGGCATAGTCTAGTCCAATCAAGGCCTAGTTGACTTGGGGTTATACCAGGCACGACCGTCGCCACGAATGCGGTTTTGGAAGGCAAGGGCGCTACTGTCGCTTTATTGGTCACCGAAGGATACAAGGATATCCTTCAAGTGAGGCGCTCTCATGTTCCTGGAGGACTTGCAGGATGGTTTGTCCCCTCCAACTGGATTTTGAAAGACGAGTACCTGACTATCTCTAGGATTACCTGGCCGAAACCTGAACCTCTTGCCCCTCTTGAACTGGTAAGCCATTGACTGTCGCCTCAAGTACATCCTTAAACCATAACATTCCCATCTCAGACCATCGAAGTCCCAGGCCGAATCTCCTCTACAGGCGAAATAATCCGACCCATAGACACACCCCTCCTCCTCTCCCGACTCCACTCCAAACTCAAATCTCTCTCGAAATCTACACCCAATCCAGAATCAATAACCATCTCCCTTATAAACTCCTTCGCAAATCCAGCACACGAACACCAAGTCGCTTCTTTGATCCGCTCCGAGTTCCCTGATCTTCCAATCTCGTTGAGCAGTGATGTGTTACCCGAGATTATGGAATATGAGAGAACGGTGACTACTGTCGCTAATGCGTATGTCAAACCAGTCGTCGGGAGGTATTTGGAAAAGTTGGAGGAGAAGTTGGATGGGAGCATGGTTGATGTCAAGGTTTTGAGGAGTGATGGTGGATTGTCAAGTGCGAGTGTTGCGAAGGAACATTGTGCGAGCTTGTTGTATTCTGTAAGTGGATCCTATCGTCGTTGTGCTTAAGAGACCTGAGGTCCTGTAGGGTCCTGCTGGAGGTGTTACAGGTGTGGTGAATCAAGTCGCCCGTACCACAGAATACAAGGTTGGAATTTCTCGAGTCTATTGTTTCAATCTTCCTAAATCAATAACAGAACCTTTTAACTTTCGATATGGGAGGCACAAGCACTGACGTCTGTCTAATCGAAGACGGCAAACCGGGTCTCCGAAGAGAAAGTACCGTCGGTGATTTAACTAGTAGGCCTTCCTTTGTTACTTCCTGGAGATAAGAGTCATTGAACTCTTCTCAGTTCGTGCACCATCTGTAGACGTACGCACCGTAGGAGCAGGTGGCGGCTCCATCGCTTCCGTAGCAGAAATCACTGGTGCACTACGCGTAGGACCTGAAAGCGCAGGTGCAGTACCAGGCCCAGCATGCTACAACCAAGGTGGAACAAAACCAACCGTAACGGACGCATTTGCTGTCCTGGGATACCTACCCCCAGCTCTTCTCGGCGGATCATTTCATTTGAATGTACCCGCTGCTTATAAGAGTATCGAAGAGAATATCGTCAAACCAATGAAATTGGCTAATGTGGTTGAAGCCGCTGAAGGGATTATCAGAATTACGCTGGAGAGGATGTATGGTAGCTTAAGGAGTGTGAGCGTGGAGAAGGGGAAGGACCCGAGAGACTACCATCTAGTTAGCTTTGGCGGTGCGGGTGGATTGGTGGCTTGTGACCTTGCCAAGTTGTGTGGGGTAAAATACCCTCTCATCGTGCCGCCTTCTCCAGGAGGTAAGCAATCAAATCATTCAGGAATAGATATTGATCTCCTGGGTAGTGCTGTGCGCTTTTGGAGATGCTTGTACTGGTGTTCGACATGAGATTTCGACAACGATGATTCGAAAACTTAAAGATATTGATCTCACCGAGTTCCAGGCTTCATGCGAGCATCAGAAAACACAAGTTTCTGCCGTCTTATTGGAACAAGGCATTGAGGACTTTACAACTACATATGAAGTGGATCTTCGCTACCATGGACAAGCCACCAACCTTCCTGTGGCGTTTGAAATGGCGGAAATTCACACGAACGGCTCTTCAGTCCTTCAAAAACGGTGGGTCCATGTCCAGGAGCGATGATGTAGGCTGACAGAGTATAAACATATCAGCTTTGAAGACAGTCATATTTCGTTGTTCACGTTCTCCCTCGATTTGGAAATCGAAATGGTCAACCTCCGTGCCGTGGCACAAGAAAATGTGAAGGAAGTCAAGACCCAACCTGTACCTAAGGGTAATGGAGTCCCAACAAAGGAAGTTTTGCGATCCACCACGTCGCTGGTCAGGTCTCTCAAACCCACTTTTAGTGCTCACTACTTACACGCTTGGTTCATAGCATTACAGAGGCAAAAAGTACGATGGTGTGCCTATATTTGACAGGGCTCGTTTATGTCTTGGAGATATGCTTTCAGGGCCCTGCATTGTTACTGAAGTAAGATCAAAATTCAGGGCGTACATAACTGCTCACTTACATATGCTTCAAGACGGATAGCACCACCTTCATAACTCCAGGTCATCGTGCGGAAATAGACCAGGTCGCAAATATTCTGATCTGGCCGCAAGCCGATAGTCCGGACCCTAATGTGTCCAGATCTCTTCAAACATTTGATCCTATTGTTGTTCAACTAGTAGAAGGTGTGTTTATCCGGTCTCCCTGAAGCGACGCGAATATATGTAATTATTCATCGCAGCTGGCCTCCAAAATATTAGGAACGAAATGGATACTCTCATTCAAAGAGTGGCAATGTCTCCCGCAATGCGCGAACAGGTAAGTTTGGCTATAATGAATCGCGAACTAGGTCTAACTCGAGGCAGCTTGATTATTTCCCAATGATTGCAGCAGGAGATGGTCCACACTCTGGAAAAATGATTTGTGGACAGTTCGGTAGCTTTATACCCGGTACGACAATCTAGTTCGCCTGTAGTCAATATATTCAACGTCATCCAGGTTTCCTTTCGTCGTGGGACGAGTCAATCGAAGAAGGTGAGGGTTCGATAACCCCTAAATAATCTATCTCAACTGACTATGACCTCAAGGGGATGTATTTTTGACAAACGATCCATACTCTTGCAGCAACGCCATCTCGCATCTGAATGACTTCCTTGCTGTCACTCCCGTTCATTATGATGGAAAGATTGTGGCTTGGGCGGCCAACCTCGGTCACTTTACAGACATCGGATCGTCTGTCCCTGGCAGCATGCCCAGTAAGGACCAATCTATTTCGAGGTAACTGTGTTCTCATTCCTGGCTACAGACTGCGCGAGCAGCATCTACGAAGATGGAATTCAAATACCACTCTGCAAGCTTTATTCCCGCAACGTCCCAAACACAGCCGTGTTCAAGGTGATTATACAAAGCGGATAAACTCTACCTCGTGTCTAATACACATTGACAGATCGTGGAACGCAACAGTAGGAAATTCGATTTTGCCAAGAGCGACCTGAGGGCTTTGGTTGCAGCAACGCGGATTGCTTCTAAGCGAATAATTGAAATCTGCGAGCGGTTTGGTACCGATGCATATGAAAAGGCTTTAGACATACTTCTGGAAAGGAACCGGCTTGCGGTCGGAAAGATCATCCGTGAAACGGTCTCACCGGAGAGAGTATATTTTGAGGATTACATTGACGATGATGGCTTCGGAGTAGGGCCTTGGAAGATTTCTTGGTGGGTGTTCATCATTGGTGTGGAATTTTTGGAGCTAAAATAGGACCCAGTACAATGTGGAAGGAGCCAAATGAAGGAGGAGATGAAGTGGTGGTTCTTGACTTTGACGGCACAGATCCTCAGTCGGACCGCTCTATCAACTTCGCCTTGTCGCATGAAATGCTCAAGATGTTTGTTGTTTTCTACTTGCTAACTGTCTTTGTAAGTACACGCTGCACAGAAGTTTCCTCTGTTGGGTATATAATGCCCCACAGGACCCAACGACTATCGTGAACGACGGTTCTTTTGATCTAATTAAGGTCAGGATACCCGACGGCACCATTCTTAATCCCATCAGGCCAGCTGCTCTATCGTGCCGAACGCACTTACTCGGTCGCCTGTTTGACGTCTTGGGCGCTCTCTTTGGTCAGAGAACCCCGGAATTCCTTTCGGCCGCTGGATACAGTGATTCTCCTCACTTCTTTTTCAGCGGTTGGAACAAAGCTGGAGAGTGGTTCCAGGTATCGTTATCATTACTCGCTTTGAAGTCTCTCCGCCACAGCTGACACTTTGTCTTCTAGCTCTATCAGATTGGCTTCGGTGTAACGTGTTCTTTCCTTCTTGTCGCGATATGATGCTGATTCTTGATGCGTTCCAAAAGGGCATCCCAAGCCGACCACACGGAGATGGCCCAGATGGTCATAGTATGTGGCCATCTATGAGGTCCGTGCCAAATGAATTCTTGGAGAGTTACTTGCCACTCCGAGTTGATCGTTATGAGGCAAGTTATGGTAATCACCCAATAAGTGAATGCACTAGAAGACACACTGCTTTATTATAGACTGTCCCCGATTCTGGAGGCGAAGGCTTCTACCGAGGAGGAAATGCCATGCGCATAGGCAAGTGCGGCTAATTTGTTTGTGCTTCATAAACTAAACCGAGCCTAATCAGACTATACATTCCTCGATGCTGGAAATATCTCAATTCATGATGATCGGTGGTACACTAAACCTTGGGGAGTAAATGGTGGAGGAGTCGGAGCACGATCAACAAAGACATTAGTGAAATACTCGGTCGATCAGGCGAACCCTCCTCGGCAAATCCTGCAATCCAAGGAAGATTTCATCCAGGTACGACCACTGTATTGTCGGTCAGATCAATCCGAGTTCATTTGATGTCCTAGGTTCACGCTGGCGATGTGCTTGAATGGATCACTTGGGGAGGTGAGTAGCGCTTTTGCCGAGCCTTGAAGTCGAGGACTAACCTATGTACAGGTGGAGGATAGTAAGTCAAAGTTCAGTTATTCGACTGGGTACTTAACTCTCCGTAGCGGTGATCCTTTACGGAGAGACCCTGAATTAGTGGCTAGGGAAGTCAGGCAGGGTCTAGTTGCAGATGCAAAACGCTACGGCGTATGCTTGACTACCGACGGCGAGGTTAACCTCCAAGCAACAGAATCATTGCGAGCTTCTATGAAGGCCCGCCAAGAGACCATTTCCGGGGAGATTTTCAACAGAGGTGGATCTATGAAGGAGCTCCGGGAGCATTGCATTGAAGAGACTGGTTTACCTCCACCTAGATTACCCTCTGAGAGGGTTCTTCGGGGTCCCATTACAAAGCTTCCTCATATAAATGAACTCCACGCACGCAGAAAGAGGGAAGACGCTGTGTTGTACGACTAGACCTTAGTAAACGACATTGATCTATATTCCCCATGTACACGACCGTGCTATTAATTATCGTGGCAATTATGTCGTCTCCATAATTCCTGATTAATTAGCTCATACTTGTGTCAATCTAAGCGCTCTTCTTTATTCACGTCATCTCACCAATGTCGCTCTCGAGGTCCGGCTTGAAGCCTTTTACTCTGGCTTTTGTGCAACTAGGGCAGATTGGCAAGAATAAAGCACTGAACTTGGCACATACACGAGAAATGATACTGAGAGCCGCTAGTGGAGAGGGGCGCCCTAAAAAGCCTGATCTAGTGGTTTTACCTGTCGGTCTATACTCGAAGCTTTGCACCTGCTTTCGATCTCTTATAATCAAAATGATTTAGGAAATGTTCAATATGCCTGTTCGTGAAGTCCCGCTCCCGGAATGGGCTGAAGATATCGACTTTGAGCCTGGAAAACCTTACGATGCTACGTCTTCTTTGAGCGAGACGGTCAAGATGCTCGCCAATGCGGCAAAAGAGGCTGGAATCTGGCTGATAGGAGGTATGGTACGAATATCCCCGATATCTAGTCCCATTCAAAATCAAAATCTAGGTTCGATCCCGGAGAAGGGCGGTCGAAACAACAAAGTGTTCAACACCTGTACGGTCTACAACCCTAAAGGTAGCTAATGCCGATTCTCAGCTGCACATGAAGCCAATTGAAACGATTACAATGACAGGTGAACTGGTCGCCAGGCATCGAAAAGTGCATCTATTCGACATTGATATTCCAGGAAAGATCACCCACCAGGTAGATTCTTGACTTATGAGATTATAACAAGCCTCACGTAAAGAAAGGAAAGCGATTCTATTGAAGCAGGAAGCACGATGAACTACTTTGATACAGGTAGACAGTCCAAGATATGACCAGGAGGATCACTGACCCCAAGTGCTCCCGTATTAGAGTTCGCTCGAATCGGTCTTGGAGTCTGTTACGACGTTCGATTCCCTGAGCTTGCAATGACTGCTGCACGGCAAGGTGACAAATTGAATGCAACAGTCCTCGTCTCCGCAGCCTAGGTTAACCTTTCGTTACTTCAGGTTGCCAGGTGCTGATATATCCAGCGCTATTTACCATGGCGACTGGAGCAATGCATTGGGAGCTTTTACAAAGAGCGAGGTACATAGAAACTAGACGGTGCAACCTTATGTTTGGACTGACTTGATTCAACAAGGGCTGTGGACAACCAGGTTTTCATGGGGATGTGTAGTCCTGCAAGGAGATTGAATGCGAAGATCCCGGCGGTGAGTCGATCAGATAGGAAGAGACGAGTATTAAATCCAGCGAAATAGTGGGCGCACTCGATGGTGGTCGATCCGATGTGGGGTTTATTTCCTCTGCAAGCCAGAGGATGCTGATGATTGAATTTAGGGGTAAAATAATTGCTCAGGGGGGAGAAGACGAGGTGATAATCTACGCCGACATCGGTAAGACCGCAGTCGGAAAATGAGAAATCATTTGAGCTCATTTTTCGTCAGATCCTGAAGTACTAGAAAGCGCGCGAAGCGGGATTCCGGTGACCACGCAACGCCGATTTGACGTTTACAAGAACATTGTTGCGGATGGGTAAAATCAGTAGAATATCGATTATTTTGCACAGGATTGCTTTGAAAGATTGCCATATATGGACGAAGGGTATAGACTTGTGTAGAAGGTTGTGGAATGATCGAACGGGAGCCAAAACGGGCAGGCCTGCTGTCCACAGCTTACAACTTAACTCGCCTCTCCCATCTTCCCTCCTCATTTTCCTCTTCCTCCCGTCTCCGCCATGGTTAGAGAGACGTAAGTTCCCGCGCATTGCCGGCGAATCGCCTTGTCTCAATTGTTTCTCAGAAAATACTACGATCTCCTGGATGTCGCCCCAGATTGTTCTGAAGCCGACTTGAAAAAAGCCTATCGCAAGAAGTACGACGGCGCATTATATTCGTCTAGTAGCTCCTCCTCACTCTGCGCGTTTTAGGGCTCTCAAGTTGCATCCTGATAAGGGTGGTGACCCCGAGCTTTTCAAGGAGGTGTCACATGCGTAGGTGGCCAAAAATTTTCCTGTGGTCACAGCTTATTGACCGTATTGCGCGTCTCACAGCTACGAAGTCTTGTCTGATCCTCAAAAGCGTTCTATTTATGATGCACGGGGAGAAGCTGGTTTGTCAGAGTCCGGTGGCATGGGTGGCATGGATCCCCAGGCACGTTTCCATAGCTGTCGACTGAAATAACATCAATTGACCCTCATTCGCAGGATCTCTTCAGCCAACTCTTTGGTGGTGCAGGCGGTTTCTTCGGTGGCGGCGGAGGCCGTCCTCAAGGACCGCGGAAAACCAAGGACCTTGTTCACCGTGTACACGTCAGTCTGGAGGAGCTCTACAAGGGCAAGACTACAAAACTCGCATTGACACGTAATATCCTGTGCTCCAAATGCAAAGGAAAGGGCGGCAAAGAGGGAGCCGTACGAACATGCCCTGGCTGTAACGGTCGTGGTGTCAAGGTCATTATGCGACAGATGGGCCCGATGATCCAGCAGATACAGACCGCTTGCGATGATTGCTCTGGCACTGGCGAGTACATCAACGCTAGGGATCGTTGTGGTACCTGTAAGGGCAAGAAAGTCGTTCCCGACAAGAAGATGTTGGAAGTCCATATCGACAAGGGAATGAAGGGTGGTCAGACTGTCGTCTTCCGTGGCGAATCGGACCAGTCCCCGACAGCTGAACCTGGGGATGTCGTTATTGTCATTGAAGAGAAGCCCCATGACCGCTTCCGCCGGCAAGAGAACGACCTAATCACCGAAGTTGAGATTGATCTCCTGACAGCACTTGCGGGAGGTCAATTCTCTATCAAACACCTCGACGAGAGAGCTCTAATCGTTCAAGTACACCCTGGCGATATCACGAAACACGGTATGTCAGATTTTTCGGGTTCTTCAAGATTGAAATTGACGAGAATCATTCCAGGCGATGTCAAGGTCATCCATGGTCAGGGTATGCCTTCACAGCGACACCATGAACCTGGAGATATGTATATCAAAATCAACGTCAAGTTCCCAGAGGCTATCGATGCCGCCGCGGTACCTCTGCTTGAGCAAGCCTTGCCTCCTCGGGCGCCTCTGGAGAGCTACGGAAAGGACACTGCATTAGAGGAAGTCACCTTAGATGATGCTGATACAAGATCGAAATCTGGCTTCAGGTCTGCGCAAGCAGCAGCTGGAGAGGATCCCATGGACGAGGACACTGATGAGCCTCGGGTGCAGTGCGCTAACCAGTGATGCGCGTTCGCTCTTTCGCTCAGGATATATCTTTGTACTATTCTGCCTGTCTTGCATCGTAGATACTTTTGTCATATACTCATTACGCATCCATTAATACCTACATGTTCAGCAATCCCAACTAGTCTGCAATGCATTGGATTCATGTAGTATAAATGGGGTCTTAATGGCTCACCTGAGGATTTAGCTTAAATTTCTCGTAAAGTTCACGATTAAAGAAGCTCGTTTCCGTTTCATTCTCTTTGGTCAATTTATGAGCATCAATGCTTCAGAACGAGAGTAACTCACGTACCAAACCCCAGTTCGGCTAGCACGCGATTATCGTCATCTAGTATCCAGTCGTCATGATCAAGGTTGATGATGAGATTTGTAGTCTAGTATGAATAGATTTAAGGGTCCGAAAACATGGACATAAATCTATTCACTTGCCTTAGCTCCGTGAGCCCTGGTGTAGAGTTTTAGCGTGTCTGTATCAATTAGCTGTTAATTAGGGAGGAAAAATTCCAGAGTTAAAAGACAGCGAACCAAGTGTAACGTTGCGATAAGGTTTCCAGCCGGGTTGGGTTTGCACAGCTACGCAGAGAGAACAAGGCGTTGGAACCTACAGCCTTTTCATGGATCGACAAGTTTTGTACCTTGACGAGCAATATCCTTGAGCTGGCCAACAGTTGTCGTCTCAAGATTAATGCCGTGGAGTACCAGGCTTTTCTCAGTCCGAAACTCGAAGGATTTGATTATCCTGACCGTTAGTGTCGCAGAGGTCTTTGGCCGTGCGAGATTTGTAGTGATGCTGGAGCTTTCAGAAGCCATAACAAAAATTCGGGGAGGGGTTTTGAGATCTTGATCAGGAAGTTAGAGCGAGCGCTCGCGTGGAGTGATCTATGTTATTTGGCTTACTTTGTCCCTTGGAAAAGCTCTTCACCCTTACTAGGCCTTTCGCTCCGGACCCCGACGTCCTTTGCGAGCGAAAATGGCCTCATCTATCCATATTCATTCTCAGCCACTCACACGAAACATTTATAATATCATTTGCGAGCTCTAAGCTATCGTCAGGTGCTCAAAAGGGGCTTACTTTACTCCTGCTTTACTCTTCTTGAAACTTGATTTATCCGAGGTTTTGCCGAATTCATAAACGCCTTGAGCGAATGCGGGGAAATAGGCTTGCCTTGCTTACCTCAGGTCTTTGCCTCTACTTTCTGTCGCTGCTATGTCGAACCAAACGTTCTTGGATGCTTCTATTCCGGATCTTGTCAAGAAGCTGAAAGTCGATGAGAAGATCTCACTCCTCGGCGCTCCCAACTGGTGGAATACCACTCCCATTCCAAGGCTGGGTATCCCGTCCATTCGTATGAGCGATGGTCCTAATGTCTGTTGAAACCCGTCGTCTCCAGACTAATCACAGGCTGACCGCTTCTTTTTAGGGAGTTCGAGGATCCTCCCATTTCGTCTCAACTCCGACTCAATGCCTTCCTGTGGGTCCACCACCCTTCCTGAAGCTTTGACATTCACTGACTTGGCCCAGTGCTCGACCTCGCTTGCCTCTACCTTTGACCCAGATATGGTTCAGAAAGTGGGGGAGTTTTTGGCTGAAGAAACCAAGATCAAATCTTCAGTTCTACTTCTGGCGCCTACCTGTAATATTCAGAGAAATCCTCTTGGTGGTCGATCCTTTGAGTCTTTCTCCGAAGACCCTCATCTCTCAGGTACTGTATCTCACCATATATTAGAGCTCGCCTACCCTTACGTATGTTATGTAGGCATAATGGCTGGTGCTTATGTGAATGGGTTGCAGTCCAAGGGTGTATCGGCAGGTACAGTGTCGCTATCCCAAAGCTCTAAGTCTGTGTACAGAGTCCAACCGAACTCTATGCAGTGATAAAACACTTCGTAGCAAATGACCAAGAACACGAACGTCTTGCCGCGGATTCAGTCATGTCCGATAGGGCCCTTCGCGAAATTTACCTCTATCCGTAAGCGAATTGCATTTGCCTATTTTTCCATTACTGAATATTCTTCTAGTTTCATGTTGGCCCAGAGGGATGCAAAACCTTGGGCTTTCATGACTTCGTGCGTCAAGAAGGCAATACATCTGTTGGTTGTTGCTGACTTCAAACAGCTACGGTCGCATCAAAGGTGTTCACTGTTCCGAAAATCCTGAACTTCTCCAGGGCATCCTGCGAGGAGAGTGGGGATTTAAAGGGGTCGTTATTAGCGACTGGTGAGCCTTATTCGATGTATTTTACTTAGATACTCACCGCCTTACAGGTATGGCACATATGGTGTTGACCAGCCTCTGAATGCTGGTTTAGACCTTGAGATGCCCGGTCCTCCTCGTTGGCGACAGCCCTTGCTTGTTCTGCAGAGTCTTTCTACCCAAAAGCTACTCCCACAAACTCTCGATGAGAGGATCACGAAACTCTTGACCTTCATTCAGCAACAAGCCAGGCGTAATCCAGAAGTCGTATTCGGAGATGGTATTGAGCGTACTCGGGACTCTCCCGAAGCCCGTGCTTTCTGCCGTCGTTTGGCTGCCGATGGAATGGTGTTGCTAAAGAACAACAACAGTATCTTGCCCCTGTCGTCGACCAAGATGAAGCGAGTCGCAATAATTGGGCCTAACGCCAAGGAACGCGTTGTCTCCGGTGGTGGTTCTGCTGCCCTCAAGCCGAGCTATGTTATCTCGCCTTGGGAAGGAATCACCGCAGATTCCGCAGGGATCCAGTTCACCCATCACATAGGCTGCTATGGTTAGAAAAAGAAGTTCTCACTCGTCTTTTGCCGAGGGGCTTATGATATATTTTTAGCGCACAAGTATCTCCCAACACTCGAGAATAACTTGACTACACCGAAGGGTGAATCTGGGTGGTTATGCACCTTCTATGCTCACGATGAACATGGAAAGCCCACTATCCCCGTCGGAGATTATACTCTTCGCGACACCAGGATCAAGCTGAACGACTTTTTACCTCCTGGTCTCGGGGCCGAGTGGACAATCAAGCTCACAGGCAAACTAATGTTCGATAAGACTGCGGCGTATGAACTCGGATTGACTGTTGCGGGTCAGTCCTTAGACTTGAATGCGTGATGCAACTCTAACAAGAGGTAACAGGAAGGGCTAAATTATGGATCAATGATAAACTTACCATTGATAATTGGACAAAACAAACGCCGGGAGATTTCTTTTATGGGTTCGTTCTCGGTTCTTTGTTCTGCTACTTTCTGTCTGATTTTACCACGAAGACAAGGAACCATTGAAGAGAAGGCTGTTGTCAACCTCACTGCAGGAAAGCCGGTGGATGTATTGGTTGAATATACCAACACTGTGGCAGCTAGCGAAGATGATGAACATGGTGAAGGACGTATTTCCCAACCAGCTCTCATGCGTGGAGTGGTAAGCTTTTGTTACTGCGTCTGTACAAAGCCATGAGCTTAAAGTCCATCAGCGTCTCGGTGGCTGCGAGAAGATTGACGATGAAACAGCAATTAAAGAAGCGGTAGATCTCGCATCCAAATCTGACGCTGTTATTTTCATAGGTGGCTTAACACCAGAATGGGAAAGCGAAGGGTTCGACAGGCCAACCATGGATATGCCAGGCTTGCAGAACAAGACCATCGCTCGGGTTGCCGCTGCAAACCCGAACACCATTGTAGTCATCCAGGCTGTGAGGATTTACATATTTATTCCTTGTCGATTTGAGCCCATTTTGAGCCCTGACTAATTCCAGGGTTCTGCTGTATCGATGCCCTGGGTGGACTCTGTGGCTGGAGTCTTACAAGCCTGGTACTCAGGAAACGAAGTTGGAAATGCACTTGCGGACGTACTCTTTGGCAGAGTTAACCCAGGTGGTCGTTTGCCCTTGACTTTGCCAGTGCGCATGCAAGATGTTCCGTCCTACCTGAACGACAAATGCGAAAACGGCAAGATCCAGTGAGCAGCTCACCAATAGGTATCATTCAATACTGACAAACAACATCCAGTTATCGTGAAGACCTGTTCGTTGGCTACAAGCACTATCAAGCCAGAGGCATTAAACCTCAGTTCCCATTCGGGTTCGTATTTTCCTCTCATCCTCGTCGTAAACTCGCTGAGGGTTGAAATACCAGGCATGGCCTTTCTTATACTACATTCTCCTTCTCCGGACTCAACGTAACAATGCCCGCCAAATTCTCTGCCGACTCAAAAGCCACCGTCACGGCTACGGTCAAGAATACAGGAAGTGTCGCGGGATCAGATGTCTTACAGGTCTACGTTTCGTACCCGAACGTGGGACTCACGACGCCGTTGAAGCAACTGCGCGGATTCAAAAAAGCACGGAATGTCGCTCCAGGATCATCTGAGCGCCTTGAAATTTTGCTCGATAAATACGCTTTCTCTCTGTGGGACGAAGTTCGCAATTCCTGGAGGGTCAGTGCAGGCCGTTATGAGATCCACGCTGGGTCTAGCAGCGACAGTTTACCACTCTCTGCAGCTGTAAATATTCAAGAGACCTTCTATTGGAGTGGACTGTAGTATTTTACTTGTAAATACTCGAATAGGAGTAGGTAGACAAAAGCAAGAAATGAAGATTTGATCAGGGTGGCGGATCGTCCAAATTGGGGTTTGATCTCGTTTCGTTTCTACATCCACCACAATCAGGCGCTGCTCGCGCCCACCAATGTACGATGGCCAGCGAAGAGTCAGAGGAGCAGACTCTGCCCAACAAATCTGTCAGACGTGACCCGAGAACTCTAACTACTCTTCCGGACATACTTTCTTGTCTGTCTGCATTACAGTCAGAGGAGGCCGAAGTTTCGAATGCACTTACCGACCTTCTCAACGCCCGCGAGCCTATACTCGTGTCCCTGACGCGTCTAAGATCTCTAGTACCCGAATTAGATGGACTACAAGCTGAAGCGCAGACATTCTCGGAAAAGGTTTCACGGACGGCTACGACAGCAGATCGGATCGGAAGTAAGGTTCGCTCGTTGGACGAGGAGATGAGCAGAGTTAAGGAAGCGGGAGATCGAGTCAATCAGGTAATAGAGCTCAAGGTATGCTTCTTGCTCTTGCTATGTCATGCAGTGAACTTGAGCCTAGCCTAGTCCTCCTTATCCGCCCTTCATACATCCATCGAGAGCCACGACTGGGAAGCAGCGACCCTTAACTGCTCAAGGGCAATGGCATTACCTCTCGACGTCATCTCAGGTCCTTTCGCGGAAAAGACTGTCGTAAGCACTCCCATATTCAACTCTACTTGTTCTATCGAGTAATTAATCCGATAGCCTACTGCAGAAAGCCACCTTCCTCCCTCAGAACAACTTCAAGAANCACGAGAGTATTTACTTTCTGTTTTCCGTAGAAACTTCGAAGAGGCCTCGCGGCAAAGGGACTCGACTGCCACCAGCAGATTTTTCAAGCTGTTCCCCGCTATTGGCTGGGAAGCTGAAGGGCTGCAGGCATATGCAGACTTTGTAATTGACTTGGTGCGAGTAAGGGCACCTGCTTCAGCGAAAAGTGCGTATTTCAGACCATCTCCTCTAGGGATCCAAACTCAGTTCATCTCAAGCTTCATCTCCGCTCTACTATATCACTGCTTTGACGGCTCTGTTTGAGAGCATTGCAATGATCGTAGACCAGCATCANCCTGTGGTGGAGAAATATTATGGACCAGGAAAGATGAAAAGTGTTGTCATGAGACTACTGGACGAGTGTGATCGAGTGACGAAGAGTCTACTTGAAGGCTGGGAGGATGAAAGGTCTATGAAGCGTAAGGTACACTCAAACCCCAACCGTAAGCTGAACTCGAGCTGATCTTAAGTAGTTGACAGACATCCACAATAACCCACCGATACCCATGTTTGCTGCGAACGGCCGTCGCCAACAACTTCCTCAGAGTCCCGAAGAACCGGCCGTGGACCCACGAGAAATCGATAAAGTATTGTCAGAGATCGCTGGAATGCTTGGCAGATGGTGTATGGTTCAAAAAGTTCCTACTTGACTCGACAAGTGTACGTATGGTGTCCATCTCTTGATGACTATTTGATCAATTGCCGTTCTAGGATTCTTCCCCAGAAGATGGAGATTCAGCAGTTGTTGCAGCCAGCACTCCCAAAACAAATGACCCATCTGAGCCCTCGCTGAACCTCGATGCTACGGGTTCACAGAAATTATTCAACGGTATAATCCTCACATATTTCATACCCTTTGAGATTTGGTATACCCGTACAATCATTGACAAGGTTCGCGATTCACGTTCGCTATAGGCCTTTGACTGACTTGAGAGCCCCGAAGGCGCACCGAATGTCAAGTCCAGATGTTTCTCAAATGCCAGTAATTACGACTACTCCTGACGACGTTTTCTACATTTTCAAACTAGTCATCTCTCGAATGTTATCAACTGGTTCAGTCTTTGTCGTTCGGCGAACTCTTGAACAACTACGAGAGGTGGTAGAGAAAGATTATATTGGTATAATCAAGAAGAAACTAGACGATGTCTATCGAAATGCCGCCGTTCCCGGATCTAATGCACGCGCAGATAAAATTGAAAGGGAAAATAGGATATCCTTCATCGTGCGTTTCCTCTCCTCTCAGTTCAGCATAAGCTTATTGCAGGACAGATTTTATTGAATGATCTGGACATCTCAGCTTCTCACTTGGATCGACTTACAAGAGATCTCTCCGAAGGAACACTCATCTCTCAGAACTTTGCAGATGATGAGGTGGATCAAGCCAAGACGCAAATTCTCGGCTTCCAGTCACTAGTCGGCAAGTTCAAGTCCACCCTACGGGTAAGTGCGACGCCGCTGATACATGGCCAAGTGAACTTAACTTGTTTCGAAGTCTGGGATCGAGCAGTTATTCAACCAATTACTGCGGCCAAAGCTGCGAAATTTCATTCCAGAGATCTACAACAACGTATCGTATCAACTGGACGAAGACAGCTACTCTACGTCTGAGTACCAAGATATCGTGCGGAAACGGTTTGTGAAGACATGGGAAGCACTAGTCGATGGATATAAGGACACGTTCACCGATAACAACTATCGACTGTTCTTTGGACTCGCCCTCGACGTCCTTCTCCGACCATGGGAGAAGTATATGCTGAATTTCAAGTACACAGAGGTGAGATGTCCGCAAATATACACTAATCCCTGTCTAACTTTCTCTCAGCTTGGAGCCATCCGGTTTGACCGAGATCTTCGCGCAATTACAACATACCTCAGCTCCCAGACATTATTCGGAGATGTAAGAGAGAAATTTACACGATTACAGCAGGTCTCAACAATCCTCAACTTGGACGCTGTAAGTGACTCCTTTATATGCTCAGACTCGACGCTCAGATGTAATTCAGGAGGAAGACGTGGACGAGTTCTATAACAGTTCGGGTATCACCTGGAAATTAACTGCCCAGGAAGCAAGAACAATCGCCAGCCTCAAGATCTAGGTATAATGTAGTAGTAATGCAAAAATACATGAGGCAGAAAGATTCTAGTTAAGGTTCACCCTCTTCGTAGGGCATCAAGCCGAGCCTGTAGTGCATCTTCATCGGAAAGGGCTGCGCCGCCACCACCACCACCAGCATCACCCCCTGATTTCCCCCCTGCACCGGCAGAGGATCCGCCTTGATCACCCAGGGCAACTGGTTGTCTTTCTGCGAGGGACTTGGAAGCTGATGCAATACCAGTGGGAGCGTCCGTGAGCTATGCTACATGAGTGATCAAATTTAAACAAGAAGTGGGATGAGCGCACTTGTTGGGAGAGATCAACACCAATCTCGTCCAAAACCTGCTTGAGGATCTTATCCCCCTCCTCTTCCTCGTCTTCCTCCTCGTCCATGACATCGTCTACAGCATCAGACATCATCTCCTCTTTCATGTCCATCATGGAACTCTCCTTCTCGAATTCTGTCATAATCCGTTGAATTTGAGGGAGATTAAGACCACGGTTCATTGAGGCCATCGCCTATATGCCCGTAAAGTGAGTTAAAGGAATGGCGGGAGGACAAAGGTTCCATACGCGAGTAGCCCCTCGCATGGCGTCGGCCATCTGCTGATTGCTTCGTAGGGTCTGTATCCGAAGGCCAACAGCTTGTAGTTGAGTGCGCATCTGATAGAACTTCTGAACGTATCGTCGTGTTCGAACAAGGTCCTTCGCCATGACCTTGCAAGCATTCTGCCATGACCGCGAGAATGAGATGACGGCTTACAATACTCTCCAGGAGACGCACCATTTGTCCAAGCTTTGCGCTTCTCTTAATGTCCCCGACGAGTTTCTTCTCGCTCGCCTCGAGCTTGGTACGTTCGCGATCGAGCTCACGCTGGGCCTTGGCGAGTGCGCGTTGATGCTGGCGCAGTCGCTCTGCTGGGGTTACCGTACGGCCAAAGAGTGACTCCTGTAGATGTTGTGAATGGCATGTCTGGGATAAAAGAGAGAGGAAGACTTGCGATGATGTTCATGATGGAAGGGGTATGAGATGAGTTGTGATGTGACAGTCATGGCTTCCTCTCTTCTTGACATCGGTGCGCAGTGTTCTCTTGACTCTTGTACTGCGCACGACTTTCTCCCAATTCTCTGTCTAAATTGTTCAAAATATTTTTGCAAGGAGCACATCCACTCCGATCTTCACTCCTGCCCGCCATTGGCTCAGAAGCCTGATATTCAGCATGATAAATTACAGCGATGTGCACTTGAGGATTGTAACAGACTCAGCCTTGACGCCTATAATGCGACCGTAGCTGCGGCCTGCGCAAAATGCGGCAAATCATACTGTGCCGAGTCAGATCGTTAATTTACCCTCATTTTATTCGACTCAATTTCCACCAGGCATCGCCATCCAGTATCGCACAAGTGTACTCCGACCGCCCCTCCTACAGAAGACGCGGCGACCAAGAAAAACGAGAAGGCTCGCGAGCTGCTCGCCAAGATATCCTCGACTTCGAATTCCAAAAAACCAGTGATCAGGAAAACTACCAAATTACCAACCGATCCAGCCAAACTCGCTGCACATCGTAAAGTCGAGGTGATGAAGATGCGGCACAAAGCTGTGCCTCTCGATCCGAAAGACAAGTCAGCCTCTCCTCCATTAGATCAGCGATTGCACGTCAAGGTGGCTTTTGGCGAACACGAAAAGGTGTTTTGGATACGCAAGGTCCGCATGACGTCCGCCTTCAGTCTACCCAGGGCTCAGATAGGGGTAAATTAGCCACTCATTACCGGCAAAGCTCTTGATCTACTATGCGACCAATTTGGCATTAAGCACATCGATACATCGGTATGTCGGGCCTGACATTACTATGCGCGGGTGCTGACTAGCGACTTCGTCTCAATTGTAGCCTACTAGGCTCCTCAAACAAGGATCGGAGGACCAGCTTCGGAATGATATAGCTCTCTCGGAGCAAGTGGATGACGGATCAACTCTCACCATTACCCAAGAGTCATGATGTCGCGCATGTTCAACAGAGACGAATTCCTTGAGCGGACTAGTGTGATTTGAGGGCTCTATTAACCTTCCAACGTAGAGCATCGCAAGTAAAGCTAACAATCTGGCAATGCGAGGTATACTAGTCCGATTCACAAAAAAGAGAGACAAACCAAAGAACAAACCCGTTCAAATTGGAAGAAAAAAAATCACAAGAGAAAAAAACCATTCGATGCTATGCGATGTGAGGATTCCAACAAGAAAATTGCAACATTATGAAACGAGCGCAGCCAGGCGCCTGAGATGCGAAACATTAAGGTATGCAGGGACATATGTCTCCAGTCCTGATACCTCCCGAGGTAGCGGTAATTCGTAAGGTCCTACTTCTTCCGTCTCTGGCGAGAGTAGGAGATGGTCGTTTCGGTCGTTAGCTTGGACTCGAGAGGCCACCACTCGGAGGATCTCCGGTGAGATCGGGTTCTGTGCATCCTATCAGTGTCTGCTCCACTTCTTCACGCTGTGAATCCTTACCTCGTAATCCGCGACGTAGTAGTTGGTACACATCCTCTGGATTTGCATGGGACTAAGCATCCAACAAACATCGTAGATGATATCAATATCAGAGGCCGTGGCCTAAGGCAGTACCGCATCAGTATATGTCTAAATAAGGAGTCAACGACTATAGAAATACCTTTTTGAGCTGAAGGAGCTTGGTGGCCTGCATCAAGTGCTCCAACTGCAGCGTTCCCTCGGGCATATCGTGGGACTTGCACCATTCTTCTATACGGGTAATATTATACTGAATTTGCATAGCTAGAAAGTCATGTGTTAGTGAGACGAAGAGAAAGAGCCTGTTTCAGTACACGAACCTCGTTTCCATGATGAAAAGTTTCGTCGCATAAGTAGGTCGTTGAAACTCGTAACACCGATCAATTTGAGTAGTTCTGTAATAACCTGCTGCACCACAGACTCCTCCATGTAATAACTCTTCAGACTCTTCCAGACCTTGTTCAGAAGGTTGAGGATATCGTCCATGCTGAATGCCGGCTGTGTATTTGAGCTGAGAAGTCGGTTGAACAGGCGGCCTCCACCGTCGCTCGTCGTGAAGCCAGGTAACGATTGGCTCTCAATCAAGGCCGGGATGACCATCTTGGTGAGCTTCTTCTTTGTCTCTAGCATCCAAGTGTGATAAATGTTGTACTCCAAACTGTCGAGATCGTGCTTGACAACAGACACAAGACGTTCGTAGTCAGCCCAGTCGAAGGATCGAACAGCATTCTCCTCGCCGGGTCCGATGCCTTGCAACATGTCGCTCTCGGCAACACAGATGAATGAAAGCATTTCGTGAACATTGGACAACCAGAAGATACCGGGAACGATGGCCTCTTCTCCTGTGAACGACTGAACAGATGTCAACTCCCAGATCAGTGGTTTAGCAATGAAGAACATACCATGACATGAGCTTGGATTGACTGCATTACATTTGCAAGGAATCGCTCGCTCTCCGCAATCAATCCATACTTCCACATCTCGTTGGTCACCAAACTGATGAGATTCGCAGGGAATAAAATCTCCTTGACAGCCGAGGGGTTCGTCAAGCTTGGCAAGGGGATCTTGAGGCCACGAATCAGTCCATCCAAAACGTCTTCGTCCAGTCTCTTGGCCTCCATCATAAGTCGGATCTTCTCCTCCGCAGGGTCTTCCCAATCGCGGATTCCAGGAAGTCCATTGGCATTCCTGGAGCGCATGAAATTGTCTTCGCCATTGAATGCAACAGAAACAGCGCGAGGGTTTGACGTTTGCGATTTCTTGACGTCATACATAAGCTCGTCGGCAGAAGTACGGTTCTCGAGGGGTACCAAGCCAAACACCCCAGCAGAGCTGTGTCTCCTTTGGTGTCGGTTGTTCGCGTTGCCATTTGCTGCGGCACCGTTGGGCTCCAGAGTCCGCAAGGTAGGGGCGAAAGTCGGTGACAGTGGCGGCTGTTCGCCCCTCGCACCTCTTGTCAAGGCATTAAGGGCGTTAGCGCGATTGAGCTGTTCTCGGAGATTGCTGACCTCGTTCTTGAGGGTGGCAATGACAGAACTATCTTCATGTGTCCGGACAGGAGTGGCTTCAATAGTTTTCTGCTGAGACTCGATCTGGAGTGCCTGGCGGGAGATTTCATCAGTGAGCTTCAGAATCGTTTCTTCCTTCTCTGCCAACCGCGCGGTAATTTCTTCGAGCTTCTTCTCGCTCTCGACTTTCGCCTGGAGCAGATCATCTTTACGCAGCAGCTCTGCTTCCGCCGTCTGTAGACTTGTAATCGTTTGCTTCAGCCGGGCGTCAGACTCCTCGTGACGGTTGATCCATTGCTGGAGTTGTTGCTTGAGCTCGGAAAGCTGTGCCTCAACCTTCTTCTTCTCCTCCGACCGTAGTTGTAGTGTCTGCGTAAGCTGCACAACCTTGTTTTCCACTGATACGAAATTTCTTGGTACTTGGAGAGGGAGCGGGCTTCCTCTCTGAGAGCCTTGAGCTCACGGCGGGCATATCGGCGACGGATGCATGACTGCATATAGATAACGTGACGAACATCTGACTTGAATACCCGGCGGGATCCACTAAAAAGTCAAATGAGCGCCAAATAACTGAAGCTGTGAATGTTCAATCTTACACTCCTCGGAACAGACTTTGCAATAAAGTGGCGGCCTGATAAGTCCTTTGATGGACAAATCGGTGACGGGCTTGCATACCACGTATCCCTGCCAAGTCCCTTAGTCGATGAATATCATAATCAATCATGGTCACATACTGCTCTGCACAAGGACGACTCCACGTCGGACATCCAAGAAGTACTTCCTCTGAATATACGCGCGGATCGCGGTTTGCAATCTCCTTGAAGCAACTTCACGCCGGATGCTTTCTGCGAGCCTTCTGGCAAGAATACCGCGCCACCATGTTTGGATTTTGATAGTCGCTTGGCGCAACTCCTGGTATTTCTTCATGGCCATGCGACGACGCATGTTCTTCTGCACCACGGTAACCATCGCATTAAGTCTATCCGACCGAAGCGACTCCAACGCTGCAAGCATGCCAGCTCTGAAGAAGATTTTGGTGAGACCATTTTGGTACATATCACTATCAGCGATGGTCTTCTCGAGGATAGTGGCACATAGTCTGCGAAGGTCCATAGACTGAATCATGGGTTGCCAATCTGAAGACGGAACGAGCATATAGTAGCTGTTCACGGGTTAGATGAAACGTTAACATCGGCCGATTCTTTCGTACTCACCGCTCTGCGAATTCCTCATACGTCCACCGCGTTGGGTAACCCGCACAACTGATTCGGATAGTTTCTAAAACACCACAGGCACGTAATTGACCCAGGACCTGCTGAGGCTGGAATTCCCAAGGCCGCTTAGCCTCATTCGGTTTGATACACCGAATGTAATGGACATTGGTCACTTTGAGCGTTTCCATAAGAGTGATAAGAGACGCCTTGAAAATTGAACCCTGCGTTGGCTTCTTGGCGGCGAGCAAACCACGCTTCGCACCCCCTGCAGGGGCTGAGCCACTAGACGATGCAACGAACGATTGCCGACCAGGATCAGGAATGACTGACGAGCGACGCGAACCGCCGCTACCGGTATCTGAGCCAGGTCCAGTTGGAGTGCTTCCACCTTCTGTGGCTTTCACAGAAGAGTTCAGAGCGGAGTCAAGAACTTCCTTCAAGAAGGAGTTCTTTGTTGAGGTGAGGAGCGCCATATGTTCGTCTGGTACCGTATCCCGATTTTTTTCCAGGAAGCCTTCAACTTCATACGTCACATCCAATGCGTAATGGGCGATAGTGAAGGAAGTGTTGCCAAAACGAGGTTTCTTGTAAACATTCTTGAACTCGGGCTTGGGAAGAATCTGCGCATTGAGCTTCTGCAGGAACGATGCATCGGTACCAGAGGGGAGACGAGACTCTTCATCCAATAGAGAGAGGACACCAAGCTTGCTTTCGATGACATCAATACAAGGTTGATTGTCAGAGAAATCGATGAAGGTCCAGTTGATCTCTTCCTTGACATATTCTTCTTGCTCGAGTTTGAAGACATGGGAATTGAACTGGGAAGGCGGTAAGCAAGAATTACGCATCATTAGTATTGCGAAGGCCTACCTCTTGCTGTAACTTCTCGTTCGCATAATTAATACTAAATTGCTCGAACGAATTCTAGGGAATATATTAAAGCAAGCAAAGTCACTTGGCGGAATCATACTAACCTTCTGGAAGTGTTCAAAACCGTAGATATCCAAAACACCAATAAACATCTCGGCGCGCTCTGCAGCATCTCCATTCTCTCCTGCCAAACTCTCGTTAACGACCGCCACAAGCCATTCAAACATGCACGCGTAAATGAATTTAGCGACCGAGTCACGGACAACAGTTGCCTGTGCCGCATTCAAGGCCGTCACAATTTTCTCCGATCTCGTAATGATCTGTTTCTTGATCGTCCACTTCTTGAAGTCTGCGAGAGTGACACCAAGGAAGCGAGTAGAGAGCTGCAGGGCAGTATCCGTGTCGTCGATGTTACATTCGTTTCGTGTAGGCGTGATCTTGATGTTCCCGAGGTGGAGTAAAGCAGCTAGAAGACGAAAGACGGCCCATTGTTTCTCCACTGAAATCCCGACGGTCGATAGTGCCTGCTGGGTTGACCTAAACTCCTCTGCGTCATCGACGCCATTGATAGGAGTTGATGACGGGCCACCTTGCTTGAGGTAATGGAATTTGGTGATATCTGTGTCCAATCCGAGGTCCTTACGTTCCTTGGATGGCGCACCAGCGCACAATTGGTAAAAGATGTGGTAATTCCGCTCGGTCAACGGTTGAAACACCACTCGGGAGCGTTCGAGCAAGTATGTCCGGATGCGGGCACCAACAATTTCTTGTTTTCCATCAAACAAAATCTGTTACGAGATATGAGGAAAATAGACCGAGGGCTAATAAAGGATGATCAAACCTGGATATACTTGCCGAAACGGGATGAATTGTCGTTTCTGGTGGTCTTTGCGTTACCAAAAGCCTCAAGGATAGGGTTCGTCGCGAGAATCTGTTTCTCGATTTCACTCGACTCGTCCAAAGAAAATTTGGACTTCGATTTGGAGTTTGAATCCGGGGGATTGACAGAAGCAAGATATCGCATGATGAATTTCGCCTTTTAGGGCGTCAGTCATTGCATCCAACTCCATTGAAGAAGATACTGACCGATTCTGTTTTTCCGGCACCACTGCATCGGTGTGAGCTGGGAAAGGGATTTAGCGAAAATGGTTGCGCACCTCTCTCCAGATACAATGATCGTTTGGCCCATTCCTTCCTTGCGCATGGCGGTATACGCATCTTCTGCAATAGCGAACAGATGTGGCTCAAGCTCTCCCCTTTTACGACCACTGTACGCCTGGATGATTTCGGGACCATAAAGAGTGACGCGTTGGAATGGGTTGACGGCTATTAGGACGATTCCACTGTATGTGTAGATACTGTGCTGGGCGTAACGATTGCGGATTGTATGTAATACTGTGGGCGGTGAGTCAATTTAATCTATGGATTGGTCACGGAACATACCAGATGGTTCGTTCAGATGGGATAAGGTGGCCAAATCGTCTGCCGTTTCCAGAAGAGGGGGGTTACGGAGTGGTGGAAGTCCTTCCTTGCCATCCTTGATTTCCTTCCCTGTCGTGGTAATCGTGATTTCCTAACATTTGGAGCATGAGATCTCGAAAAAAAGCGGTACGCGAGATGAATCTGGGGTTACCTTGCCGCGTTCGTCTACGAAGACGAGCTTGATGCTGTCGTCGGCAGCTTTGGTTACAGTAGTGACCTCCGCGGAAATCCAGGCCTGATCCTTGTCCTCAAACCAGACCCGCGTGCCCTTGCTGTAGATGTTCTCCGCCATGGTGAGGTGGTGCGGAGGAAGAAAAGGGCTGACGAAAAAGGATGGGGATGGTGGTAAGTGGAGGGTGTTGATGTGTGTTGTTGGCCGGTAACGATCAAGGAGTTGTCAAAACAGGCAACAACGCCTTTGGCCCTTTGCGCCGCTCGTCCCTGATACATTAATGTGGCCGAGGCGAGGAATTTTAAGCACCTTCATGTCACCGCTTTTCTTCCCCTCTCTCGTACTCTCCTTTTCTACCTCTCGAAGACCAAAGTAGCTCCAGGCTCTCCTTATATATCCCCTTCACACTTCATTATCCCTTTCATGTTCCTACAATGCCCTTCATTAACTCTCGAAATCTTCACCTATTCATGAGTGCGCTGTGGAGGCTTGTGGCTTCCAGGCGCTTTCTCGCCCGAGTGCTGTCAACTGTCCTGTGCGCGACCCTAGTCGTCTTAAAACCTTTTTCTCGCTATGGAGGCAACTCTGCCTTCCTGGCCCTCACTATTAAAGAACTAGTCTTCTCTCCGCAAGAGAACCTCCCACAGCAAATAGAAGCCACCTTCTTCAACCTCGTGGGCGGATTAGCAGGGATCTCCCTTTCATCTCTCGGAAAATTTCTCGCTTCCCTCTCTTATCACCGAACAGGAAGCAGCATTTTGACTCGCTGCATTCCTGGCCTAACGCTGTCGTCAATCTGCTTTCTTGGTGAGTTCATCCATATTTTCTCTGATCCCATCACCTCATCAATTCCGGTATCTAGCTGGCTGGTTCAAGAGCTGGCTTCCGAGGCTGACGTTAGCCAGTCGTATCGCCTGCTTCGTCTCTATCTGGTTGTTGACTGCCGACGTTGGTGGACCTCAGGTTGGTCCGCGCTTCCCCGAGTTTTGACCTGTCAGGCGCCTGACCATGTAAAATTTCAGCACATCCATCAAGAGGCCATTTCATTCATATGGATCGTCGGAGTCGCCGCGTCCACCTCGCTGTTCTCCTGTATGATAATCCTGCGATGGTCTTCTACACAGTTTGCAGTGGAGTTGGCGAATGCCTTCTCCGAGCTTCGGAGTTGTCTGCAAGGTAATCTCGAGGAGCACATCGCAGAAAAGTCCGAAGAAAATGTCTCTATCTCGACAAACACAGCCCCGGCCGATTTATTGCAACGATCCGTTTCCCTCGAAAAACTGTACCAACAGGCGTACTTCGAGTTACGCATAGGTCGCGTCAGTGGTGAGTATTTTTACCTCTGACATATAGCCACCAGTGGCTGATCTGTTCCAGTCAAATCTTTGAAGCCCCTGATCACAACCGTCGAAGTAAGTCATATTAGATCAAGATCTGTAAAATAGACTTTTACGTTATTTCTTTCAACCTGGCGGCAGCATCTACGTCGAGTCCTCTCCCGTCACCTCCTCATTCCTCAAGTTTCAAGCAACGATGAGAAGGAAGAGGCAAATTTCGTCTCCGCCTTCCGGCAGCCAGCCTTGGACTTGGGTGCTGTTCTGTTGGAGTCAATGGAGGTCATTGAGGAGCAAATTATCGCTTGCTACAACGCTTCCGCTTTTTCAAACACTCCCGAGACAACTACCAATCTGTTGGAGTTCCAGGCTCGTCTTGTGGAGGCAGTAAACTTAGCACGGAGACATCTCGAGAAAATTTCCGATCAGCTTGACCTTCAAAAACGGAAATCATCGGGCGATGTGCGGCTTCCGAGAAAAGTTGGTGACGCCTGTTCCTGTATGATATTTTTGCTTCAGGTGAGTAAATTAATTGCCGACATTTCCTGCCACCGACGTAGCCTAAATTGCCAATAGATGGCACAAGAAATCCAGTTCGGTCTCAGAGTTGTAAACGAAGTAAGATCATGCTTTGACGAGTCACGGCCTCGCCTCTGGTATCCTCGGTTTTCGCTTGCTTGGCTAGGTGTGACACCCACAGTGGTATCACATGAGGATGCGGGAACTTTTCTTGATGAAGGTACACCTGAAGAATCATCTCTACTCTCTGATCGTGAAGCACTTCAAGGCATCGCGGAACGGACCTACAATGGATATCGAGACGAACACGAGAACTACATTGAACGCCTCACTGTGAAGAAAAACCGTGTCACAGGTCGACCTTTCTCTCCCGAGTGGTTCAGATCATTGATACAGTCGAATTGGAACCACCCGAAGATGTTGAGGGCACGCTTGCGGTTATCTAAGGTTACAAGAGCGTTTAAGCAATCTGCTCATCTTCGACATGCGTTCAAGAACGCTGCTGGAGTCGCCTTATTGGGTTTGCCGGCGTATCTGGGAAATGGTACCCCCGGTTAGTCGTAGTCACTTCCCAAACCTTATGCACACTCAAACTGTGATATAGGACAAAAATGGTTCAATCAGTCTTATGGTCAATGGATGGTCATCTCTTATGTGTGGGTGCTGGAAACCAATACAGGAGCGACGGTGGGTTGTGGTCTATACAATCGGCAAATGGGCTTCTCACCTCCTATCATAGATCCGAGTTGGGTACTTACGTCTGGTGCGTTCCTCTGCCCCGCAGATAAGACAATTATGTGACAGAGCTTGGATTAGAATGGCACTCTACTTGGAGCAGCCTATGCCTGGGTCGTACGTACTATTGCTCAACGACTCCAGTCTTCCATTTTGTGGCTCACGTACATGATAGGCCTCCCTTATCTGCAAGATTAATCCCTATGGTTTGGTCATGTTGATGCTGGTAAGTTCAGCAAAGCTCCGCAAAGTAGGAATGAGCATCGGGACTGACGACTACGAATTTTTAGCTCGCTGAACTTCCCATCAGCTGGATCATAATGAAATCTACGTTTTCTCCAATGGGAACTGTGGCGTATGTTCCAATTTCTCTTACCGCCTCGGACATCGACTTACCTACTATATTAGCTCCGTAACTTTACCACCAATCCTCTTCACGCCATATTTCAAACCCTCGCAAGAAAGTTACACCTGGAGTACGCTATCAAACAATCTGGGCTTTTTCCGCAGTCGTCTGACCAACCGCCCTTGTCCCTTTAGGAATAGCACTTCTGCGTGCCGCGTTAATTGCTGTCGGAATTGTTGGCGCCCTCCTCGCGAACAGTCTGTTATTCCCCAGGCACTGTCGTGTAGGTGAATTTATCCTGTTTTAGTCACATACACTCATAGTCACGTAGGTCCTATTCTTGACTCGTGTCTGCGAGACGCTCGGTCTATCAAATCAATTGTTCATGAACATGAGCAGGTATGGTGGCTGCCAAAGGGTCACATGGCTGCTGATAGCATCGCGTACAGATCGTTGTTTCAACCCTCCCAGGTTTCGGCCTTTCACAAAAAGAGAAATTACAAGCTCGAACGCGAAATACGCAATTATCTAAATAGTAAGTCTGAACCTTAAATATGGAAAATTAGCTGGGTCACCTTAATTTGATGTATTAGTGCTGGCTATATTGCTTAAAACCATGGACGACGAAGCTAGTCTGATCCCAGTACGTACATGAGCGCCCAGATCCGTGGCTGAGTGCTTATCGCCAGTAGAAACCGATGCACCGGTACCGACGAGTTCTGACCGTGCTGCATCAGCTGTCCCAGTTATTAACTAATCTACGCAAGATTGGGCAGCATGTACCCAAAAAAGAGGTGGTGATGGCTGTTGCACCTCAACGACGCGAATTGGTTCGTTGTTAAGTCTCAGAAGCGAAGATCCTCGGCTAAGCTTCTCACAGGTCTCTCGCATATGCATTGGACTATTCGCGTCGGAACAAGTCTTCCGCGCTCGTCAGCCTCTTCCACAGTTTTTGCCATCGTCTCGGGCGGCGTTTATGGCGCTAGAACGGCAAGTGGAAGAACATCTATTAGAGACGCGCCACGAAGACTGCGAGACGTCGGGAATGTCGCTCATCTATATTTTCGCCGAGCTGGACCTGCTGGCTGAGCTAGTGGACACGATTGATGAACTGGTGGAACTAACCCGGCAGCTGTTTGGCACGTCTGCTTGGCTGGATCCAGCGCACCCGACGCCGCTGCATCCGTCAGGCATGACAAGCATTCAGGAGGAGTCTACAGTGATGAGTCGTGTACCTACCTGGTAGTCACTAATAAACTAAGTCCGTGTGTACCTTGGCGGAGCGTGGGAATGATGGAGACGTGTTTGGGCAACAAGACGACGGGTGAAGCAACGACGACGATACCCTCCCTGGCCCTTGTACATTAGCTTTCTCTATTTCTCTTTCTCTCCTTCATGGACACAATATTCGGGCGCAAGAAGCCCCGCCAACGGCAGTCCTCCCTTTCACAACAGGATCTCGGCGAGCGATCTGTCCCATATGACCAGCTACCAGCACCCCTTCGTTCTCCTATACCCGTCGCGACAATTAGCCAGGGAATCAGAGGCATTTCTGCACCCAACACAAACCCTTCCCTCACGGACAATGGCACCGAACTCAATCTTTACACCATGCAGAAGCAGAAGCGAGAGCGGGACCGACTCATTGAACAACACATTCCCCATAGGCGACAGGGCTCATCTACTAATTCCTTACCATCTACTTCCACTCCAGACTCAAGTACTCAATATAGTGGGACTTCGGACTCAAGCACCCTCTATGATGACTCCGACACACCCACCCCGAACTCCCGCTATACCCGGACGCAAGCAAGCAGAGGGCACCGGAGTGAACTCTCCCTCTCTGGCCGAAGCCCGAGTGCCGTAGACTTAGTACACCCTCAACTCAACGACCCTCCGATGACGCCTACGAGACCGACTTCAGCAATGACATTCAAGTCCGACAACAACCGTAATTCCCGCTATGCCACCTCTATTTCCTCAGAGGGCAGTTCTACCCACCATCACCATTCATCTATTTCCCAGTTGTATCACCGACATCATTCCTCCACCGAAACTTTCCACTTTCCCCGGCCAGATACCGACGCAGAGATTGAAGCTCTGTTTGAGAATGTAAAACGGACGAGGGACTTTCCGGACCTGCCTCGGGATCTGAGTGTCGAGCAGAAGTGGCATTTGGTTTATAACGATGAACACATTCGTTGGGGTAAAGAGAAGCAGAAAGAGATACAGTCGAAGAAGCAAAAGGACTCGGGTCAGGCACCTGGCGTTGTTCAAGACTCGCCTGAATGGTACCTGAAGAAGTTCGTCGACAAAACGATCACTCCTAAGCAAGTGCAGAGCCTCGGCGTCTCATTGCGCAGTAACGAAATGAGGTACGTCTCTCGGCTCTTTTCAGTGATACAATATATTGACTCTTCTCAGCTGGGTCAAGGCTTTCGTGGGGGCTCAAGGCACTTCGGTTCTTGCTAATACATTGTCACAAATTAGTAGGAAAGGGTCAGCGAGACGTGAGAGCGATATCAATCTTGAATACGAGATTGTCAAAGTTCTGCGTAACTTATTCAACAACTCTGTGAGTGATGGTTGTAGCAGGCAATTGAACCTTCTAATCTTTTGAATCAGTTCGCTGCCCACGAAGCACTATCCCATTCTCAAATCGTTGCCCAAATTGCTTCATCACTCAACACCCCCCACATAGCCACTCGAAAGAACATCCTCGAGATCCTTGTGGTATTCATCTACATAGATGGCCTACCCTTCGTCATCTCTGCTCTTGAAACCCTAAGTCAGGCAAACAACGAGGGCACTGGATGCTATGATTACTGGTTTAAATCGCTGTTGGCATCGTTGGCTGGTAGAGGCAAGATGGGTAGTCTTGTTGGTGCTAGTGAAGATGTGAAGCGCGCAGGAGCCGAGAGTTCACTCAATGATTATACAGTGAGTAATACCTGATCCGAAACTCATTATATTGATTGACCGGGGCCTAGCTCGCCAATTTCTTTATCATCTCCTGTATTCTCCGGTACCTAGATGACCTAGACCTTCGGGTGCATCATCGAGCTCAAATGGAAGCCGCGGGTCTGAGAAAGATTATTGCAGCTTGCGAGTCTTTCGGTGTTTCCGATGTTACCAAGCAGATCGAGGTTCTCCAGAAAATGCTTGCAGAAGATGAGCAACAGCTCAGAGAGCGTCTGGATCAAGAAATTCTCGGTAGTTTTACGGAACCACAAGACGTGTATAATGCGATCTATGCCAAGGTCAAAGACACCAAAGCGAAGGATCATTTCTTGTCGATGATACAACATTTGCTTCTGATCCGGGAAGAAGGCCAGCCTATGGTGCACTATTACCAATTTCTTGACTCGCTTGTAACCGATGTGGTGATGGACAAGAAACTATCGGGAGCAGAGCAGAGATTTGGTCACTCGGTAGAAAGGATCATTGCTCAGTTCAATGAGTCGGACCGGTTGCAAGCTGTTGAACTCGAAGCAGCAGAGGCCAAAGCATTAGCTGTACGTCTGAAATTGGAGAAGGAGGCATTAGAGGACCAGATCGCTCTCGGAGAAGAAGGTCTCATTGGCAATCTGAAGATTCAGTTGACTCAACAGGAAGAAAAGCTTAAGAACTCACGCGAGACTGCTTCGCGGCTCCAGGGACAGTTGGCACACCAGAAGCTCGAATATGAAGAACGAATCACGCAGCTAGAGGCACAGATCATGGAGCTTTTTAGGATGCTGAAGGAAGTTGGGGTGGAAGCTTTGATGGAACGTGGCTCAACAGATCAGAAAACGTTCATTCAAAATCTGGAGAAGACCTTCCAAAGGCGGCGGACAATTAATATCCTCGAAGGGCGCTCTAAGAAGAAGAAGAGCGGAGTCGATGGCTCGGTTGACACTGATGACGAAGATGAGGGTGAGGAAGAGGACCCAGATGTTACTCCAGGCAAGTCTGCGAGCCTGCGGCGCTCTCGACCACCAGGTAGCACGGGTAAGAGGAAACCATCGAAGAGTGCCAAGCAAATGGGCCAAATTGTTGATGAGACGGGACGGGTATCTCAGTTCATGGATGCAGAGGACGAGTACGCACAAGAGCAAATCCAGCAACAAATGGTCGAAGGCGCCAAGATGGTTCGTTATCTCTGAACTAGACCAAACCTGACGCTAACTTTAAATAGTATTCTCCTCAGATTGGTTCGCTGAATAGCGCCCGTAGTATCAGAGGGTCACCACGTCGCACAGACAGGCCCGTGCTCTTCGAAACACCTTCCAAGGCTTCGACACTGTTACCTCCTAGATATGACGAAGCAAGTCTCGGAGGCACCGATCGTTCTTCATCTCCTGGCCCCCATGACGACGATAGCGATGTTCCTCACTCCAACAAAAGTAGTCTTACTAACGGCACTGATGACACACATCCCACTTCTATCGGTTCTGATGTCGAGATTACCGCGCCGCCTGGCTCTTTCGCAGAACAACTGCAGAAACATCTGCGTGCAAGAGGAAAACCATTACCTGCGATTAACGACACACCCGCTCCCCAAACCTCCAAACCATTGCCAGAAGAACCAAATGCAGAGGATTC